>JASJUZ010000424.1:0-30054 GCA_037159825.1 Tupiocoris notatus | reverse complement strand
ACTAATGATGTTACTTGAGAAGGTCATTACTTCCACGTTTACGAAGTTCGAATGAAATCGCCAAAAAAAAAAATAGTTTTTAGATCAGATGAAATTGTTTGTACCTACCTAAATATTTTTTAGTTTCAAGCTCGGAATCACTTTTCGAGCAGAACCAAAATCAAAACGCTGCAAATGAATGTACAGTGGTTTATTATTCCTTCGTTTCAATAATGATTTAAGAAGACTATCCATTAATTATTCCGAACATTTGTGAAAGTTCCTACCGAAAAACGGCAACTATTGTAATTTTAATCATTTTCATTTTTCTTAATTTCCAAAATAAAAACGATTTTTATAGCTCCAGGAGTACCTGAGTTATACCCTCGTGCCAAATTTCTGTAAATCTCCCAAATTGGACAAAAAAAAAAAAAAAAAAAAAAAAACTGCGATAATTTGAGAACCAATTATTAAGCTATCGATCCCGCGATGGTCTCATTCGATTCATTGTCCGAAAACCTATGGCAATTGATACAAAATAAGTTGGAAAATACGAATTATCTCCCCCTCAAAAATACCCTTAAAATTAAGGGCGATTTGGGTAAAAAAAAAAAAAAAAAAAAAAAATTGAGCCATTGTCATACCATAAGAATGATTTTTGGTGAAAATTTCATGAATTTACCTTTTATAGTTTCGTCAGAAATGTTTTGACGGCGTACGGCGGACGGACAGAATTTTTTCTGGATATTTAGATTCTACATGCATTGAAACGTAAAACATTAAATTTCGAGGGGGTTAGGAAATTTTTTTCTTGGGCGATTACATTGGTTTATCATCAATAATAAAACAATATTGAATAGAATAATGTTGTCTTTTTGATCCGAATATCGTGTTCAATGCCTATCTTGTTAAAACCAGAGTTATTTAGTTAGACATCATCTACTGTTCAAGCATATTTAAAGACTTCGGAGTTCAAAATATGGTTTTCGCGGCCATTAAAAATCAAATTAGAATACATTTGGAACTCTTATATCACGGAAGTACTAGGTGTTACCCATAATCCAACAACATTTAATATTGTGCGTTGATTGGGAAAACACTTGTTGAAAATTTAATTTGTTCGGTTCTTCTTGCAGGTGGAACTTTTTCTGACGTATTAATTAGATTCGGACGATTAAAATCTTCCATTTACAACGGGAACTTGAGAGTGAAAATAATGTTTTTGTATGGGATTATGGGCATCTTGAATTTTCACTTTAATCGAGCTGCTCTTCTCATCGTCACTGGCAAAGTCAATAATCGACATTAGGTTCGAATAATATAGTTAATTATGAACGATCGGATAGAAGAAGGATTAGGAACATTGTTAAAGGTAGAAGGACTGCGCTTAAAGAAGTTTCCTTCCAAAAGTAACCCGTTCCTCCTCTGGAAGTGTAAGAAGCCATTATTATTTAAATAATTACCGTTGATTCAATATTCATTATCCTTCAAATTTGTTAAATGAGATAGGTAGGTTGTTAAAAAAAAAAAAAAAATCGCCTGATTATCTGCCTAATACTTTGGTAAAACTCTTATTATTGACCACAAAATGAATTATTTGAATCCATAGTCAACTATTCAGCAAATCCTGACTCATCCCGACGCAATTTTTCCCCGCATTCCCTCGAGAAATTCCAATTTCCGTTCGAAGATACTCGGCTGTATCAAAACACAAATAGTTCATAGCCCCTCAAGGAATCACTAGACGTACGTATATTATTCGGCCGACGATCTCGCTTAGCTAACTTCATACGCTCTATCATAAACTCGAACTTCGAGAAGTTCGTAAGTAGGGAGAAACTTCGCCGAACACCTGAGAGCTCAAGTCATATTGTAACAGGGCTCGAAACGATGAGGTCGTGACTCGATTATTCGAGCTACCAAGCGCGATATGGATTTGTCACGCATGTTGAAGACAAGAAAGTCGAATTTGGGGTTTAGCTCGAAGTATGGACGAACTAAATTGAGCCCTGAGTACTCGCGAAACTCTTTCTATTGGGAAATGGCATTAGATTGAATATAGTTTTTTAATCGCATTAGTAAATTGATCTGTGAAAAAATTCAAATGATTGTACAGCGGTTTATTATTACTTCGCTTCAATAATGATTTAAGATCATCCATTAAGGTGCTTACAGACCAAATGTGAAAACAAATGTTATTAACGTAAGATGTTGATAACAATAATGTTTGTAACAAAATGAGATGATCTAGAAAATATGTTACCAACATTGTTGGCAACAATGTCGTCAACTTTTTTGTTGCCAACAATGGGGAAGACGCCTATTTTTTATTTTCGTTCCTAATGGTCTGAATTTTGCTATTTGGTGTCTGCCGAAGAGGGAATGACCAATTTTTCATGAAAACTGTGAGTTTCCGCGGAGAAAATCGCTAAGGCAAATCAGCGGTTTGAATAAACCCGGAGATATAACTCCAACCGATTGAAGTCACTCCCTAGAGCGCTCTGCAGTCGGCTGAAAGACAGACACGAACAACAAGACGGTCTTTAAGACTGGAGTCATGCTAAATCGAGTAAGTGACGCCAACTTCACTGCTACTTGTTTAATTTTTTTAATCGTCGAGTTAGTACCGCCTGAAATGCCTCGTAAAGCAAATAAATTGCTGAGGGGGGTTTAAAAATCTCACAGCAACCTAAAATTATTGCTCCCAATGTTAGTTTATTCTCCGAAGATGCAAGCGCTAGTATCGATATTTACGTTCAACGGACTAGTTATGACGTAATAACTATTCATTTTTTGTTCAAAATCATCGATTTTCATTGGCGATTTTCTCCGCGGAAAGTCACAATTTTCATAAAAAAATTGGTCATTCCGTCTTCAGCTGACACCAAATAACAGAATTCAGGCCATTAGGAACGAAAATAAAAAATAGGCTTCTTCCCCATTCTACTTACATTAGTTGGGGTCACAACCCCTGGACATGCGACGACAAGGAAAAGAAGAAAAGTGAAAATGTTATTTTTTAGGAGACGAGCAAATATTCGCAATTGCTTCATTGACTCCTGAAAACTGGCAAGAATAACGTGTAATGATGGAGTGACACGCTCTAGTTGTTTTTTTGCCTACAATTAATCACTTTCAGACGCCATTCGGAGACTTTTCTAAACACCCTCTTTCCCGTAAAAATGTCAGTTGAAAAGATCAAAGCAATCGCAAACAATCAGTTTGACACCCGTTGGGAAAATTGTATCGCGAAAACGTAAATAATATCACCCGTAATAAAAAAAGGGCTGTCTCAATATCGTGCTTTTTCGCCTCCGAGAGGAATTTACGAGCTCTCTACATATTTTCGCCTGTCCCGCGTCAAATGAAGCGCACGTGAGAAACGAGAATTCGCATGCGCAAATGTTCCCCCCTTCTTCTTTATTTTTTTTATTTTATTTTTGTATCGTTCGTTTCTCTTTTTGTTAACGTTTCTGACAAGAGCTCGACGTGGAACTCGTTGCGAAGCCCGGGGTCAACTCAATTTTCATTCGAATCGAGTCCGTTATCCTCTTCCCCTCGTCGTTCTTCGCTGTAGCTTGAAAACGACGTCGACCGTGAAAAATAGCTCAACGTACCTTCACAGTTGAACTATCAACGTTCTCGCTCTTCGAAGGCAGTTCCGCTTCTTTGTCGTCGACACTTTTCAACCTGTTACGGCGAAACTCATTTTTAAGCCAAAGACAAGGGATAGACAAGGGATCGAATGTGGACAGAAAAGGACAAATGCTGAACCTCCCGGTCATTTGCTGTTTGAAACTGTAGAAAATGCACTCGCCAGTTTATATATTTTGGATTTAATCTTTGGAAACGTGAAAATCAACCAGACAACGTTTCCAATATCCAAGTTAATTTTTTCACACTTTAATTTCGAGAGTTGAATAAATTGCCCGACTTTGGAGAATATTTTCAATAGGTTATGGGCCCAGCACGCTTCCACTGCTTCTCTCTGCTCTTCTTATTCAGAGGCGCAGTACTGGGCCCATAACCTATTGAAAATATTCTCCAAAGTCGGGCAATTTATTCAACTCTCGAATCGAACTTCTGCGTTCTGACAATTATGATACTTGGAAAATCCATGCCCAAGCGTTACTGCGGCGAGCGGGATACTTGGACTTCATAAATGGTAAAAAACCTAAACCGCCAATAAGTGACAGTGTCAATTTCAGACAATGGATTGAAGATGATTTGGATGCTAAGTCTGAACTCTTATTGATAATTTCGCCGTCTGAACTCAAACAGGTCAAGAACTGTGAACACGCAAAAGATATATGGGATGCTCTCATAAAAATTTATCAGAGCAAAGTTCCCGCGAGGAAGGCGAATTTACTTAAAACCTTAGTCGTGCATAAGATGAAAGAGGGTGATAATGTTCGAGATCACCTCAACACACTTACCGATACAGCTGACAAACTCTCGGAAATGGACATTCATATATACATGATGACTTGTTAAGTATAATGATGTTATATTCACTACCCCCATCGTTCGAAAATTTCCGAATTGCAATCAAACTCGAATATTGCCCAACGGAGAGGATGACAGCCGACATATTTACCAAAGCGTTACCAATTCCAAAATTCGCTGAATTCCGGAAGATGCTCGGATTACGCGAAAACTGTTCGTGAGGGGGAGTGTAGAAAATGCACTCGCCAGTTTATATATTTTGGATTTAATCTTTGGAAACGTGAAAATCAACCAGACAACGTTTCCAATATCCAAGTTAATTTTTTCACACTTTAATTTCGAGAGTTGAATAAATTGCCCGACTTTGGAGAATATTTTCAATAGAAACGTTTAGCAATGGGCGAATCCGTCGGAAGCTGCAAACCCTGCATTGCGGCTTGGCTGTATTTTCTCCCGTTCTGTTTTCAAAACTGTCATCCGCTTGTCGCGATCTGCCGAGATGCAGTCGCACCGTAAAGAGCCAACTTTTCGAATAACTCAAAGACTCAGAGATTCTTTTTTTCGGTTTGAGCGACCATTATTAAAACTATTACATAATTCTTTTCTTCTTTTTATTCACTCTGTAATTTATGTGCAATTTTTTTACTATATTTATTGTCAGCACTCTTTAAATCTTTATGGCGCTGTGCTCGCCTACAATTTTTTGCTTTTTGATTTGTTTTTTCCTTGTCTATATTTATGTAAATTGGGTTCACGCCTGTACAATAAATAAATAATAAATAAATATGTTTTGTAGCCGAACGAACTTCGCGAGGCGCACTCCCGCGCAACGCTTAATTTATTCTGACAGATGTCAAAGCGGCAAAATTTTCCGCGACTTTATCTCGCGCAGAGATGATGCGTTTAGCTTCATTACCCTGTGAGCGCGGACTGCAATTAATTCTTTATCCGGCTAATTAATGATATAGCGGAGATAGTTTTGCCGCTCGTTGGCACCAGTGCGGGAGAGTATAGAGCAATGTTACCTTAGCGAGGCCAGCATTCCTACTGGAAAATAACTAAACTATTCTCCTTTTCCTTGTCGTCGCATTTCTTGATGTCCGGAGGTTGTGAGGGAGAAAAACCAGGCGACTCATTCTCCAATGGCCAATTTCGCCAATTTGGGCATCTTCAGGGCAACCTAAATATACTTCTAGACTTCCTCCTCCGCGTCCAACACGAGGAAATAAGCGAGGAAATACTTTTTGAAGACGAGGACGAATTAAACTTTAATAAACGCAAACTAGAATTGTACACAATAAACGCACCAAAAGCCGACAGAAAAAAAATAACTCCCAGCTTCTCTTATCTCTCCTTTTTTTAGTCCATATCTCGATGTGTCTCACTAGTGCGCTGCGGCGGACAAATAACTATTCGACTTTTCTGGGTTGTCGGCGACCACATATATATCATTCAATGTTTGTTATCATGGAGGTACAGGACAATCATGAGTTATAGAATTCTCAAGCTACTTACGTGGAGGCAAAGGTTACACAGCGGTCTTCCAGGATTTCGGGTAAGTAACTGAAGAACCAAGGCCAAAATCCTACCAGGAAGCTTTGAGCAATCGGGGCGACCATTTACGAGCTTATAGATGAAAACGCAATGTCGCCCAGAGAGTTCTTATTTCAAGGGACACAATCCGTAACCCACAGTAGGTAGCTCACCATCATCGGTCTGATTCCACATACCGCAGAAAAATTTTCCGGATACTAACGAGCTGCAAGATGGATGTGGATTAGAAAGGCGACTCTATTAGAATACTACATTATTCTAGGGTTGGAACCCCCACGTAATATGATATTGATTGAACTTGGCCGTGGTGGGAAGTGGACACAGTACACTTTGAGAGATTTAGGTGCATGGCATTCTGGTGGCATCAGGCCGACACCAACCTCCTGCAACTGTTAACAATCCCCGAGGGAAAGACCCTATAGAACAGCTCCTAATTGTCGGCAAAAAAGAGAGGAAGAACAGAGCCGAAACAGCTAATGACCAAAGCCAATCAATGAACTGGAAGAAAGCAACGGGCCGATATGGGACCCCAGGAGCACACCGTACGTTGCAGGGAATGGGTTAGTCTGCGCAGTACAGGACGACCAGTGGGATGCTGGTCGAACAGGACAGTGGTAGCCAAGGCATAGAAGGATTCTAACTTGGCAATAAGAGTGCGTAAGGGACAGACGATTGATGCCTCCATCGATCGAGAGGGTGTCAACTTGACAGCCACAGCAGTCCCGTGGGACAAACTCTTGAAAGTTCCCAGAGATTGAAGAGAGTTGAGCTTCCTCTGAGTGAAGCCTGTTCCTCTCCATGTTCATGTTTATTGCATCCGAATTTTGGATTTTGGGCAACTTATCTGAGGATCGCCAATGAATGCATCCAATAAAAAATCTTCTTCCACCCTCAAGCCTGAAAATATTCAAAACTCCGAACATTTATCCGTTGGAATACGTGTGATTCTCGTTTACCACTGTACCGTTTCAGGAAACAATGTGAAAAATAGAATAACGCTCGCTTCACAACTCGAACAACAATGTTTTCTCGTTTTTGTTCGCATAGTTCATCATGTAATATGAGACGAAGTTTACAAGCCGATACAATTGGGAGCCGCTCGGACGGCTGCAGAATTAATTCAAACCTCCTGGGAGATTCGCGGAAACAGCGAATGGAAACGGGAGCCGAGATTTGGTCGGACTGGAGAGAACAAGACCGCAAAACACAAACAAAGAGGCTGTTCGGCACGAAGAGTCCCTTCGTTGTCTCAACGTTCAACAAGTTCGGTTATTTACCCACTTCATTCGATTGGAATTAGAGGAAACAAATGTTTCGCAAGTGCTCCAACAGCCTCTCCCAGCGATTTTGCTTTCGAATAAAATCTCATAGGAGAGAATCGGAAAAAATAATCGGACCGGTGAAAAGTTAAACATTCAAGTTTTCACAATAAAAAAAAATACCGCAAAATAATTATGAGCTCAATTTTTTAGCAGTAATAACTGCAACTAGCTTTTTTGTTGTTTTTACATGAACTCTAATAGAATTATTTAGAATAGAATTTAGACTAGAAATATTTTTCCAAAAAATGACAAATGACAATTTCACTGATGGCAGTATGTCGACGAAGACAGCAGCAGACGAGGGAAAGTGTGCAATTCCGAAACGTCGAATTAACTGAAGTACAAGAAGAAGAAGAAGGGTTTTCCATTAGCCGAATCCCGACTATTTCGCATTTATAATTCATGGGCGACAATATTCAAAAAATGAATAATTTAACGAACCTCGGCGCATCCAAAGACTATCAGCACCAGCGGAATGGAGATGTTCTCGTATTCTACGGCCACTTACCACTTACTTTGCCCCGCCAGATCTTCTGCCAAGCGATGCACGAGTGAATCATCTTTGAGATATGGAATAATCCACGATTGAATTGTGTGTACAGCTCACAAAGTACAACCATTTTTGAGTCCGATTACTATAGCATATCGACAGCCACATTTCAAAAACCTGTATATGTGACTTTTCGAAAACTTTTCAGGAGAACCAAAAAACTGTTCAGTTTTAATTCTACGAAATCCAGATTGCTGTGTCATTTATTGGGCTCGCCAAATGAAAAGTTGAACGTTGTGAAATAGTTCAGGCTCTCACTTTTATTTTTATGGGGGCGTTGTACAGCCTTGTAACAACTCTTTCGAATTCGTTCTTTCTCTGCCTCTTCTCTAGCCAGGTCCTCAAACTAAGGGAAAAACTAGCTGTACTTACGTTTTCCAACAAAACTGCTTGACACAGGATTTTTCATCCACTTAGAGGTGTTTACATCGTGATGCAAAGGTTACGAACTTACAGGTTTTTTCAGATCACCACAGAGAAGTAATGAAGGGTCGTTTGTCATTTTTTGTGGTCCCAGACTGTGCGCTATGCCACACATGACCAGAAAAACACAAAACCCTGATTTTGGAAAAAATTGCGCCTACAGGGTTTTGCAATGTGGCTATCGATATTAGATTTGCGGCCTGTAAAAATCCAAATACATGAAAAGAAATAGCGAAAAAAGCTCATACAGTTGAAGTGGGTGCTGTTTGTGAGCCAAACGATATAGATAAAATACCAGCTCTGCTTTTTATAATAAACATTTTAAAGTAATAACCTTTGAAAAATATCAACTTTCGACTTGGCCTGTACAAATCAAAATATTAAAAAGTTCGACCGCTTATATCTCGGGGATATTGGGTGTTAGGTATTTGAAATTCGGGTAAATTTTGCATATTCACGCGGAGAACTTTTCTTGATATTCATTGTACTTGATTCATTTTTCACAGAGATATGGCCAATTTTTGCCCACAGACAGACACACAGACGTTTCTTAACGAAAGTGTTTCTGAGTTGAGTAAGACGAAATTTTCTTACGAATTCACCTCCTTTCCGATTTTCGACGTTTCGTGACATCAAATTACTTCTATTTACTACGTTAGCATGGAAATAAAAAATCGAAAACGAAGGGTGCGATTGTTTTGAGTTCATACGTGAAAGTATTTTACATTCTACTGGGAAAATTTCTTTGCGAGGCGAATATGAAGCGGAAAAAGTTTTGAGGAAAAAACTGTCGCCACTGCGGCAAATAATGTTTTTTCAACTGTTTGCTATATCCTTTGTGGCGTTGACGTTCAAAAAGACGAAATTACTATAGTTACAAACCGGCGCTTGTAGATTCGAGATTGGAGCGAGCGAAACTCGGCCGTTGAAAGAGTGAAAATGAGAAAACTAGCAGTTTTCGGAGAAAAATGGGTCATCGTCACATCACGAATGGAACTCGGATAAGAAACTTGGCTCCCCGGAGGACGGAGCTTTGCAGTGAAGTTGACCATTACTTTTTACATCAGCCGGACAACTTGAGATGGCGGGGGACTTATCACTTCGCCCTGATCGCTCAGCTTGGTCTTATTTCGTGTGTAGGGCCGGCAGTGCTTAAGGCAGTTGAAATCGCTCGATCACTCAGTCGAGCGAGAAAGGAGTTGAAATACGCGGCTCTTTCGACGACACGAATTCCCTCGTCGGAGTCCGAAGAGAACGGCCGGCAAACGATTGTGAACTGAATGTCGAATGATTTTTAAAGATAATGATAGTCCGGATATTTATATAAGGATAAAAGGATTTATTTATAAAAGGATAAAAGGATTTATTTATAAAAGGATAAATAAATAAATAAATAAATTAAATAAAATAAAATAAATAATCATTTTTTACTTCCACGTATTCGATAAAATAAATAAATAATAAAAAATAAAATAAATAATCATTTTTTACTTCTATTTATTCGATAAAATAAATAAATAAATAATAAAAAATAAAATAAATAATCATTTTTTACTTATATTTATTCGATAAAATAAATAAATAAATAATAAAAAATAAAATAAATAATCATTTTTTACTTATATTTATTCGATAAAATAAATAAATAAATAATAAAAAATAAAATAAATAATCATTTTTTACTTATATTTATTCGATAAAATAAATAAATAAATAATAAAAAATAAAATAATCATTTTTTACTTATATTTATTCGATAGAATAAATAAATAGAAGTAAAACCAGTGGTGTGCATAGATCACACAGTACTTCCATGTTTGAGTCGGTAACTGGTATAACCAATTATAAAATCGAGAAAATCGTACGAAGGCCGAAACGTTAATTTACAACAGCTGTTATGGAAAAACGAGCCAGGAGACCTAAAGTCTCACTCTGATAGACTAACAAATGGAGACAGACACTAACTTGTTCAGAAAGTGAGCAGAGCGCTCTGGGAGCAGGTGCGTGAAACGTTCAGATAAAGCTGACAGAGGATTTCTAAGGAATACATCTCTACTCAGGTAGTTTCCTCTTAACTAACGATGTATTGTGGGTCTTGTATTTTTTCTGCTTACTAAACCTCGTTGAATTGTACAAAAATCAACTAACAGACGAAAAAATATCCACTGTTCAATGGACGATGTCGGTTTTACGCTGGTGTTATTTTTTATTGGGATTCGATATGAGCGGTTTAGTTTCCTGTTGTAAAACGGTGTTTTTTTTGTTTTTTTTTTTTTTTTAATTCTGATTTTATTGACAAAACGGAGTTGGAAATAAACTACGAGTAAAGCGGCCTCCATGTGCGTCGCAATTATTTCCCATCTGCGGATGAAAAAAAATTACCCATTGTACAGCGAATCGCGTTCGATTTGAACGCTGCGATTTTTCGGCCCTCTAAATGCGTTACCGTTTAATGGCTTTCTTTATTTTAAAGACAAATTGGACCGTCGATCCTCTTTCCATTTGTGCCTAAACGACCGCGGGCTCGGAAGTTAGCTCGAGTATGAAAAACTCGAGGCAATACACTTCACAAAAGCCGGGGCGGTTTATTGCGAATTTTCTATCACTGTAACCAACAGGGAAGCACGGTCGAAAAATATGACCTTTTTAAGAGATTGAGGGTCTCCACGTAAAGATTGGCCAATACGGAGAGCGATAAAAAAGCTATAACAGTTGGGATTCACGGTATTCCAATCTGGCAACGATTGAGTCGGCTCTATTGAATTGGCGTGCGGATGACCGGGAATTTCTGATGAACAAAATCAGGCGAAAGATGAACCGTATGAGCGTACTGGCGTGAGGAGTATTATGTCATGGAAAAATTTAGTTTTTGTTATAGAAAGTCCTTTTCCTAGTACTATAGCCTCGAGGGAAAGGAGGAACTATTTTCAAACAATTTTCCCTTAAATAAGAACGACCCATAAGTTGACATTCGATTCATCTTTTTCTTGACGTCGCATTTTTTTATGTCCGTGGATTGTGAGGGGGAGAGAAACCAGGCGACTCCAGATTTTTAATGGCTGGCCGAGCACTTTCGCCCCGTGGAACCATGAGATCCACAGCCTAGAAGTACAGAAAGTAGTCGGCCAGAAAATAATTGGAGAATGAGTCGCCTGATTTCTCTCCCCCTCGCAATCCACGGACATTCAATTCATGTATCCCGTTGGCTTTGTACGAATAAGTGTAATTCAATATTTTCTCCTTACCAAAAGGACGAGATGGAAGCATTATTGAAGCAGCAGACCTCTGAAAAAAGTTATATTCACGCGAAAAAATCATCAAATAATTTTCGTGAACTTGTTGCACCAGTGTCATTACCTGCAAGAGTTCAGATCCGATACCGATCGAACTCAGAGGGTCCTCGTTGTTAATACACTACTGAATAATAGTAATTCAAACAGAAGCCTTACTACGCCTACCTCGGCCGGTTCGAGCTTAGCCTCACAAGCGTACACGAATTAGTTCTACGATGATTAAATAGCGGTTCGTAACAATATAGAGCTTTGCCTATTGAGAGAAATCGCTTCCGTATTGTCTTAGGTCCGAGCTAAATTAATTTTGTGCCGCGCGCGTGAACGTTTACTCGACAGTCTTCCATTTCTGTGCGCAACGTGTTTTGGTGAAGCGGAGATGGGAATTCCTGTAATTTTTCTCTAAAGAAAGGTTGTTGGCTCCGCTGCTCAGAAGCAAATAGCAGGCCGTCCACGCATTCACTTCTGAAAATAGCGGAATGGGATTACTTCTACGGCTGTGATAAACAGTTAGACTAAAAGTATTTTTTTGGTTTATTATTCAATAATAAACTATTGTAATGGCCCATGAAAAAATTTCTAACCTCCCTCAAAATTTGATATTTTACATTTCAAGGCATGTAGAATCTGAATAAATATCCAATTAAAAACGCTGCAAATTATTGTACAGTGGTTTATTATTATTTCGCTTCAATAATGATTTAAAAAGACGATCCATTTGTGATTTTAATTATTCCTAACATTTGTGAACGTTCCTACCGAAAAACAGATGGTTACTATAAAGGAAAACTCCGTAGCAACTATTGTAATTTTAATCATTTTTATTTTTCTTAATTTCCTAATTAAAAGCTAAACTTATTGCTCCATGAGTCCATTATTTATTTTATATCTTTGGCTCTTTGGCTGGTTTTTGAATGTTTGTAACGATGAGTGAATGACACTTACTTAATGACACATTTTTAGGTGTCGTTGCTATAAAAATGATCCCATTTTACAAAAATTGGCTTTTATTGTAAGGCTCACATACTGCGGAAGTGCGTTTTTCTATTTTTCGGTCTCCTGGCTCGTTTTTCCATAACAGCTGTTGTAAATTAACGTTTCGGCCTTCGTACGATTTTCTTGGTTTTATAATTGGTTATACCTGTTACCGACTCTAACATGGAAGTACTAATTTATTCCCTAGTTTTACATCTATTTACTCGTACTTCGTGTCCATTATGTGCTTAAGTAGTTAATAAATAGTCATGAATTTAAGTTGTAATTATTTATTTATTTATTGTAATCAAATAAATAAAATCACTGTCAAAACTGAAATGTATTTTATTTTTTATTATTTATTTATTTTATCGAATACGTGGAAGTAAAAAATGATTATTTATTTTATTTTATATTATTTATTTATTTATCTATTCTATCTATTGGCACACCATTGTTTTTTTTTTCTTTTTTTTTTCAATCTACATACTAACTGGCTATGAAAATTTTCACTGTTTGGCCGCCCAATATTTAAACCCTTAAGGCACTTTGAGTTCGGTGAAATTCTGGACCTTCCGAACGATGGAAATTTAGTTTTACCTCGTTGCACGGCTATTGCTCCGGAGTTATATTTCGTTTCCCGCCCCAAAAAAGTTCCAAGAGCGAAAACTGTATCCATAGGAAACCCGAGGCGACTACGTTAGCGTTTAAAAGTTGAAAGCTTCTCGTTCGCTCGTGTTTGCTTACCTGAGCAGTTTACAGTTTACTTAACGCCGGCTAAACGCTTAGTCTTAGCTTGGAAGTACTAATGCGTTCAGAACACATCTTCCTTCTACAACAGTCTTTAGAAGAGAAAACCTACCTATTACCAGGGACAGGACGTGGCCACCTGCTCCCTTTTCTGGTTAAAACTATGTCCTCTCTGTCCGACACCGGCTGATCTTCGGCAACTCTCTTTCTCTCCGTTCTGTATACAGATGGCTCGAGTTCTATTTCCTCGGTGAAAATACGAGGAGGATCCTTTTGAAATTTAATTTCCCTTCTTCTGCTTAACTCGGCTCGATCCGTTTTTGCCTTTTTCGAGTGGCGCTCTCGATCTACGGGCCTACATTTCCACCTCGGTATACAAAAGCCTCTTCCTCATTGAGCTTCGGCAGACAGTTAATTGGAATTTCAGGTCGGCACCGCTCGAATTGAGAATAGTCGGGTTCAACTCTATCGCCAACTGATGTATGTACTTTGGTCGTTAATTCCGCGCTCTAATAATTTCATCATCCGTCCATTGTTGGAGATATCGAAAGAGCCATTAGTAGATCCTTGGTTCGGACTGTTTCGCTGTACTTGCACTGCCCGAAGTGCAACTCTAGATCAGACTAATTATTGGACTGTAATGCGCGTTATGGGACCAGATGTTCGGATTAAGTTCGCGCCGCAGGAGCTTTCTAAAGCTCTAACTAGTTACAAAAATTACTAATTACAAAAATAACTAGTTACAAAAATAACTAGTTACAAAAATAACTGGTTACAAAAATAACTAGTTACAAAAGTAACTAGTTACAAAAATAACTAGTTACAAAAATAACTAGTTACAAAAACAACTCGTTACAAAAACAACTAGTTACAAAAACAACTAGTTACAAAAACAACTAGTTACAAAAACAACTAGTTACAAAAACAACTAGTTACAAAAATAACTAGTTACAAAAATAACTAGTTATTAAAACAACTAGTTACAAAAACAACTAGTTACAAAAACAACTAGTTACAAAAACAACTAGTTACAAAAATAACTAATTACAAAAATAACTAGTTACAAAAACAACTAGTTACAAAAACAACTAGTTACAAAAACAACTAGTTACGAAAATAACTAGTTACAATAATAACTAGTTACAAAAATAACTAGTTACAAATACAAGTTGTTACAAAAATAACTAGTTACAAAAATAACTAGTTACAAAAATAACTAGTTACAAAAATAACTAGTTACAAAAATAACTAGTTACAAAAATAACTAGTTACAAAAACAACTAGTTACAAAAACAACTAGTTACAAAAACAACTAGTTACAAAAACAACTAGTTACAAAAATAACTAGTTACAAAAATAACTAGTTAGAAAAACAACTAGTTACAAAAACAACTAGTTACAACAATCACTAGTTACAAAAACAACTAGTTACAAAGCAGTAAAAATAACTAGTTACAAAAATAACTAGTTACAAAAGTAACTAGTTACAAAAACAACTAGTTACAAAAACAACTAGTTACAAAAACAACTAGTTACAAAAACAACTAGTTACAAAGCAGTAAAAATAACTAGTTACAAAAATAACTAGTTACAAAAGTAACTAGTTACAAAAATAACTAGTTACAAAAACAACTCGTTACAAAAACAACTAGTTACAAAAACAACTAGTTACAAAAATAACTAGTTACAAAAACAACTAGTTACAAAAATAACTAGTTACAAAAATAACTAGTTACAAAAATAACTAGTTACAAAAACAACTAGTTACAAAAACAACTAGTTACAAAAACAACTAGTTACAAAAACAACTAGTTACAAAAACAACTAGTTACAAAAATAACTAGTTACAAAAATAACTAGTTACAAAAATAACTAGTTATTAAAACAACTAGTTACAAAAACAACTAGTTACAAAAACCACTAGTTACAATAATAACTAGTTACAAAAATAACTAGTTACAAAATGTAATGCGCGTTATGAGACCAGATGTTCGGATTAAGTTCGCGCCGCAGGAGCTTTCTAAAGCTCTAGCTAATCTTCGATATATTATTGGGAATGTCAAAGCTCCATTCTATCAATGTCTCTGAATCGGTTCTGTGTTTTAATGACTTTTGCAAGTACAGTCAAACTTGGATAATTCGAAGTTGAAAGGACTGCCATAAAAGTTCGAATTATCCAAAATTTCGAATTTGAAAAGTTTTGTTATTTAGAACTTCTATTTTAATGTTTAATTATTGTTAAAGCGTATAAAGTTGTCAGTAGTTTATTACAGTATTATTAGGTTAAAATACGTTTTTATGGGATGTAAAATGATACAGTAAATAAAACACAACTGTATAGAAAGCAACAGTATGTACAACATTTATTAAAGTTATTTAGCAAAAATATGCAGTAAGTTGTTTATTACAGTTTATTTACAGTTTCTGGAAAAAGTTGTAAATTTTCGTTTGTTTTTTTAAATTAATTCTCTCTTCTAAACAAAATTCTTCGAGTTTATTTAGTGATTGAAAAATAGTGTCACTCACATTTTGTCGACTTTCAACGAAACACCTTAGTTCCTTGATGTGTTCCACGGCTTCGAAAATTGAAGGCACTGGTGAAGTGTATGGACATTTATACACGAATTTACCGCTTGACGGTAAGAATTGGTGCAATTATTTGTGCCTGAAAGCTAATATACTACGTTGGGACGGAAAAGTTCGTTGATTTAACTTCGAATTATCCAAATAAAATTCGAATTATGGAGCGTTTTTCAACGTTGTGTTTAATATGAATGTCAAGGGACCGGGAAAAAATTCGAATTATCCACGATTTCGAATTAAAAAAGTTCGAATTATTTCAGTTCGACCGTATATGAGCCAGAGGTTTCTTTTGATTAGGACATAGACGCAAAAAACATTGCAAAACGCTGCAAATGGTGGTTTATTATTCCTTCGCTTCAATAATGATTTAAGATGACTATCCATTTGAAATAGTGATTATTCCAAATATATGTGAACTTTCCCACCAAAAAAGAGATGGTAACTAGTTATAAGGGAAAACTTGAACTCGTTCTGAATTTGGCCCTTAAGACGATAATACGATTAAGACGATTGAGACGATACTACGAAAACATGAAAGTAAAATAAAATATTCGACCGTGATAATATACTGACATCAATGACGCGATTTGAGGTATTCTCAAGCGGAAAACGTTCATCCCGCGATATCAAGCTTAGGATTAAGCTAAGGGAAATTAATCATTCCAAATGACGAAATACACCGCTGATCAAAAACTCGCATCGAAAGCCATTGAGGCAGTAGGTCTATTCAGCCGTACCAGGTCCCATCTCGACGGCGATATTTCCCCGTCGAAATCTTTCATCTCCGAGACATCTCCACTCAGCAATATTTCCAACTGGTATCGACCCGGCGAAATGAGATATGAGCGCGAACGTCTGTAATGCTTTGATTCGACTGCAGATGCCGAGCAGCGCCGTACCAATTTTTCCTCCCAGTTTTTCTCACATACCGTGTTTTTTCCACTTCCCTCGAGGCGGCTATTAGAATTTTCGCACATGCCTGCTTCTGACATATTGGCGACGAGTAAAGCATTACTCTCTTTCGTGAAATTGAATCAGAAGGCCTTTTTACGATAGACGAAGGACAAGGGAATAGGAAGAGATGTTGAGTTTCCGCGATCCTTTTTACCATTGTTATATCCTTGGGAAAATGGCGACCCGTAGATGGGGTATTTTATTTCACCGGCGGCTCTAACATCAAAGGACGTAGCTAATTCCAAAGATAAACATACGCGGTTCGATTTTTGTCGTCGGCGATTCGAAAAAGCATCGAGGTTGCGGAGCTTTGTAAAACAAAAAGAGTCCGCTCTTTTACGGGAATGGCGAACGTCGAAGGGGATTTTCTCCGTATCGAACGACTGGACGACGAAAGTTTCTTTAATTAAAGGGAAAACATTGTTCAATTTAGGGACCAATCAGTTATTTCGAAATGCGAAAACAAGAGAGTGACGTAAACTCAATAATGTCCGTCTGGAACGCTCATCAATCGTAAGCGAAAATGACCGTCTGAATTCATACCGTGATTAATTTATTCCCTCCCGCTGTACCCAATTAATCATCTTTTGTCGTCCCCGTCCAAACAGGACGAAGCTGTCAAAGTCAGTTTATTCAGCGTCGAACAGTATCAATTTTCATTACTCCCGGCTACATTCGTTCGTCATTTGACTGCTAACTCGGTCAGATGCGCGAGATAAACTCGCGAGCCAACGATACTGCTAATGATATTATGTAGTGTCCTTTTGGGGAAAAAGAAAAATAACGGGAGAGAAAAAATGGGTAAAATGCTCCGACAAAATAACTAGTTACAAAAATAACTAATTACAAAAATAACTAGTTACAACAATAACTAGTTACAAAATAACTAGTTACAAAAATAACTAGTTACAAAAATAACTAGTTACAAAAATAACTAGTTACAAAAATAACTAGTTACAAAAATAACTAGTTACAACAATAACTAGTTACAAAAATAACTATAGTTACAAAAAAAACTAGTTACAAAAACAACTAGTTACAAAAATAACTAGTTACAAAAATAACTAGTTACAAAAATAATTAGTTACAAAAATAACTAGTTACAAAAATAACTAGTTACAAAAATAACTAGTTACAAAAATTACTAGTTATAAAAATAACTAGTTACAAAAATAACTGGTTACAAAAATAACTGGTTACAAAAATAACTAGTTACAAAAATAACTAGTTACAAAAATAACTAGTTACAAAAATAACTAGTTACAAAAATAACTAGTTACAAAAATAACTAGTTACAAAAATAACTAGTTACAAAAATAACTAGTTACAAAAATAACTAGTTACAAAAATAACTAGTTACAAAAATAACTAGTTACAACAATAACTAGTTACAACAATAACTCGTTACAAAAATAACTATAGTTACAAAAAACTAGTTACAAAAACAACTAGTTACAAAAATAACTAGTTACAAAAATAACTAGTTACAACAATAACTAGTTACAAAAATAACTGCCTAGTTACAAAAATAACTAGTTACAAAAATAACTAGTTACAAAAAGTTCAGTTACAAAAAGTTCAGTTACAAAAAGTTCAGTTACAAAAATAACTAGTTACAAAAATAACTAGTTACAAAAATAATTAGTTACAAAAATTTCAGTTACAAAAATAACTAGTTACAAAAATAACTAACCCACCGTTCTAAATAATTGTTGAGCGTTCAAAAAATTAATTTATCGGCCTTTGGGGAATGTAAAAATTCTTAATACAAACAACCATGGACGTACGGTGGGTCACCCTAATAATAGAAATCGAGTAATTCACTCGCCGTTACCAAAACTTTATGATCCCAAGCGTTCAAAAATATTTTTATTTATCATTTATATTGCCAAAAACACCACATATTACTATAACTCAGAAACACTTTCTGAACAACTGTCTGTTATGTCTGTCTGACTGGGGTAAGAAAATGACGTAAGTCTGAGACACAAGCTGACACAAGTGACATATATGTTCTACTAGTATCTTCGTGAAAAATGAATGAAACTCAATGAAATTTTTAGCGACTGTTGTCCTAATGATTGTGTAAAATTAGCCTTTCGGAATATTTGATAACACACAGTACTTCCGAGATACGAGCTTTCAACGTTTTTTTCTGTTTTGATTTTTACAGGCTACAAGAGTCAATATTTTTATACGTTAGAGGCAAGCAAATAACGCTTGATTTTTTTAAAAATTGAGTCACAACACCGTATCGCTACATTATGAGCCTTTTTCACGATTTCAGTGGTGCGTATTTCGTATTTTGATTTTTACAGGCCAGGAAAATCAATATTCAAGAACGTTCAACTTCTTGGGACGGCAATTGAAAGATGCCTGGTTTTTATCTAGCGGGCCACATACAGTGCTTCCGCCTTATTCGCATATTGACAATATTTTGATTTTTACAGAACGCAAAAATGAATAATTTGAACGCTTGGGGACTCCAATTTTTTTCCATATGACAGCTGAATATCGTTTGATTTTTACGATTGGGGTCACACACCGTACTTCCTCGTAATTCGCATTTTCAGTTATCTTACTTGTGCAGTATTGTATTTGGGTGTCCTTGCTATAAAAATACTCCATTTCACAAAACTTATTTTGTATTGATTGGATCACACACTGTACTTCCGCCGTATCCGTTTTTTCGCTGTTAAGATTTATACAGATCCCGGAAAAATCAATATCTTCAACGCTGGCTGTCTATAAAAATCATCTCATTTCACAAAACTTGGCTTGGAAAACTCGCTCTCCGCCGGAATTGTAAATATTGAAGCGAGGAAATGAAAGTTACTAGTTTCAAGTTCGGAAGCGACGGCGAAATAGTAAACTCATGTATCGGTTTCAGACTTCTATATTAGTTTTATTCGATCCAAGTTGAGCGACATTACGTACTTTTAGGTAAGCTTCCAGTTCGCTTTCCTTTCAGTTGCCTGCGCTCATATTTCTGTTCAACTTATGCAACGGAGGGCTAACGAAATTTCATTAGTGAGTAGCTAGAATCTGTCTGCTACTTCTCGATGAAAAACTAAAAAAGCGTTCCCTCTGAATCCAAAAAACGATATAATTCAAAGCAAAACACGAGAAAAAAATTAATTACGACGCGGGATTTTCTGTTGGAGATTTCAAACTGCGCTCTGCTACCACGATAGAACATTTCCAATGAAAATGCTTAATATCCGTCTACGTTGTTGGGGTAAAGGGGGAGAAAACCACGGGGACCTGTTCTCCTGTTTTTTAATGCTGGCCTGACAAGCACTTTCGCCCATTCGGGCATCAGGGCTTCGTAGCACCATTACGAGGTATCCACGGCCCTTTTCGGCCGTGGTTTTCTCCCCCTCTACCCCAACAACGAAGAACAAAAAAAGCGACAAAAAAAAAAAAAAAATCCGTCTAGTCTAAAGCGTTTTCCAAGTCCATTTAAAGCCCTATCATATTCGACGATTGCAACAAGCCGGATAATATCCGGATTATATATTGAAATCTATACATAATATACGGATCTATCACGGTCTAGAATAACCTACTCGAGCTCGAGAGGTTCGCGACGTCAACAGTTTGAACGGCCATCGCGGATGTTGAAAGTAGCGATTGACGGAAATCGCGTGCTCTCGCATCACGGGAAATTATCAAGCGACCGTTTAGAATTGAAAGTCTACATGCGATCATGTAGGCTCCGCTTTCTCAAATAACTACACCTTTAATCTATGGCGTGCATCGATCCAATATACAGACGTCGATGATTATATTATTATAATTAAACCGAAAATCTGAATATTATAATGTCCCGATTATTAAGTGGGGAAGAAAAATAGACTCGCGACACGGAAAGTTGGGTTTTTTTCACTGTTGTAATATTATTTACAGAGTTTCAAGTATAAGTTGAATCAGAGTTTTCTCACAAAAAAGCAATGTCCATAAACTGTACCTAGTCAGTAAATAAGCAAAATATTCTCCATTCTAGAATCGGAAAATCGTCGAAAAATTGATAATTTTTTGATTAAATAACATTTTAAATTAATTAAAAAAAAAGTTGAGAGAAAAAATGGAAAATCTTGAGTTTTTGTCAGTTAATCCAACGCTGTGGTTGTTTCACAAATAATAATAATGATCATCGACAGTCGTATTTTCAAGTGGTACCTTCAGGTTTTTCCTATTCAGTCGGTCAGGGAATAGGTACAGCTACTTCGTAACAGAATTGTTCCTATAGCTTAGTCAATTTCCTAAATACTGTCAAATGTTGCAAAATGTTTTTGAATTGGACGAAAAATGACCAACAGACGAAATGATTTCCTACGTTCTGTTGACGTAGTAATAATCAAAATTCCCCCTGTTCGTTCCTCGCAATCCGTTTTTGTGTCGTTATCGCTAATCTCGGATCAATTCAATTCAGTGTATAATCAGATTCAGATTTTACAATCATTTTGTACTAATTTATTAATTAATTATTTTTTTATTTTGTAGTATTTTTATATGATAGCGTTTGTGATGATCATTAACGCTAAAAAAAAATTTAACTACAAACAATATTCGAATTAAGCGGAAATAAGGTTTGATACCCACGTATAAAAATGAGCCGCAATTTAATCACCGTCCCAAACATTTCAAAACCTTGAGCGTTCAAATATATTGATTTTTGCGGACTGCAAAAATAATTACTCTGTTTTCCTTTAATTTACAACGTTAAAATGGAAGTAAAAAGGCTTTTTTGTAGGAAACAAGTTTTTCTCCCACAGAATAAAGTTGTAACTGTCTAGAATCGATGAAAAAAATAATAATAATCATCATTTACTTCCTTCAAAGTCAAAGTTCGCAGCTTTTAAAAAATTATAAAAATCATCATTTATAAAAAGACTGTGTACATTTTGTAATGGGTTATGAAACGAACTCCGAATGTTATTGAGATTTTTTTATCATTCGGGCAACGAACAGATTGCGGGTTTTGCTATTTTAGAAAATATACATAAATCTATGTTATTATGAAACCCTTTCACTTCTGTTTTAGACTAACAGCCGACTTCGCATCGCGAACTTTGCGAGGCCTCGAAACTTCGAAAACTTTCCACTTTCCCGCCTTTCAGTTTTGCGCGGCGATTTTTCGTTGTTACTGGCTTCGGGGGAAAATTCTCAATGAGAAAAGTAAAGCGCGGAAAAAAGCTCAGAAAAGACTAGAAGCGGGATTATTAATTCGGCCGGGGGAAAAAAACTTCGACATTTCTCCCAACGCGGGTTGAAATGCAATGGAGACAAAAATGAGTTTTATAAAAGAATCATCGTGCAGAATATTGGCGAACATATTTTTTCCAATAAAGCCAATAGTATTGAAAATAAAAGCCGAAAATGTATGAATTCGTTCACTGCGAGGTTCAAATTTAGACGTAAGTGTTATGAGCCAATGTCAAGACAGTTATGTGCATTTTTAACTGAACGAAAGACATTCAGAAGACATTATATACAATAATTCATTGGGGCACAGTTATCTATTAAAACATTGACGATGGAAGAAGATAAGGCTAAAGCAGTAGATTTCACAATTAGTTATTAACATTTTTGCTTCATAAAATTTTTTTCGTTCAATCGAAGAACGGATTTTTTTTTTCTTTTAAGATGTTTCGTGCGTCCGACCTTGCGTTTCTAAAATGATCATAACTTCCTTAAGCTCTTTCAGCGTTCAGCGTTTTTTATCTATTTTCTTTCCGATCTAAAGTAAAATTTGGTACCAGTGCATATTTCACCGAACTTCTCACAACTTATGACCCATTTACGGTGAAGAAAAATCAATAGCGTTCCGAAAAAATATTCTCTTTCTCTCTTTTACAAATAAAGGTTGTGATTTAAAAAAAATTTTTTTTTGGAAACGCTTTTTTTTTCTTCTTTTTTCTGCTGGAAAAAGATAAAAATCTATCGAGATTTCGACCAAAATCACAAAATTTTTATGTTTGGACCAGAATAACGCTGATCAGGAACGTGTTTGACAATGTTTTTCGTCACCTATCTGAAGGGAAATTTCACTACTATACACGGTCGTTTATGACACGCGGAAAAAAACCGTAAAAGCAAAAAATCACGGTTTTTAATATATGAAAATAGAGTTTCAAGTAGTCAAAAATATTAAAACAATTTGTATAAAACTCCAGAAGTTAGGCCTCATCATTTCAGGAAAACAATATTCCTTCGGGTATAGTTCACTTCGAAACCGGACATCAACCTCGGCAATTAGCTTTCTTCTGAATAATCCGTTATTTCCAGCCCTCCTTTCTCATTCCAAGAAGGAAATATTCACGCCTGGAAAACAACCCTTATCCAGCCAAGTTGATCTGTACTTCCAGTGCTTGACCTTCGCAAACCCTCTAGCCGGTCAAAAGTTACTAATTTTCGGTTCGCATCCCAAAGGGGAAGGAAATTAATTACAAGACGGATCTGATTACAAAGAAGAAAGTTTATAGTCGGTGGAAGGGAGAAACCGAGGCGAGCACTCGTAGTCTGCTTTCCCTTTCGTTCTCAATTGATGTTATCAAACTGTAACATATTGCCCCTGTTGGTAATTAAATTTAGTTCTTTCGGTCCGCTATCATTCAACCGGTTTAAAAAAAATTTATGGGAAGCGACTTGAAATAAAAAAATTCTACAACTTAGCTTATCCAAATTATCATCAAGTGTTTCTAATTCGAGTCTGAGCTATAGCGACTGGAGAAGCATCCTGTTAAACTATCGCAGTAGAAACATCTGTTAATGAAAAAGGTCTGTCTTCCCAAGAATCCAAGGAAATCTAAAAACGCCTTCGAAGCGAACTTCTTTATTTCCTTGAGGTAAGCACCGTATTCAAATTGCTCCGAAAAATTTAGTATATTACCTATAGGACTATCAATTTTTTTTTTTTTTTTTGCTTTTTCATTCGCTTGCCATTTGAAAGTTGCACTCTTTCAGCTCCAAGTAAAGACAAGATTGTGGTTTACGCCCGCAAAAATGTAACGAATGATGTCGCGCGACGACGCCAAATGCAATTACTTTATTTTCTACTGAAAGATAAACTCTTTAGTTGTATACGTAATCAAATCAATAGACCGAACTGCGATGCCTTGTAGCTCCGGTAACAAACTAGACCTAATTGGGAACCGCAAAGCTAATCAGTCGACGTTCGTGTTTTTCGCAAGGGAATACGGGAACCGGTATTCTGGAATAAAATATTGCCGTTCAATTGAGAGAACTTCGTCGGCTGGAAAAGTCTTCTTTTTTGAATTAGGCCTCTGTTCAAATTTTATTGCACTTTGCATTTTTAGACCCTGGTTTTCGCGTTTTTTCACATGTTTTCCGCGAATAACTTTTGAACCGAAAACTTTTACATAGGTATATTACTCGTAGGCGAGAAAGAGCTATCAAAATCCTACAATTTGGTGTACTTAACTATATTTTTATGTTATGTCCCCGCGGAGCTATTAACGTTTGAAGAAAAGTCAAAACACGTTTTTTGACATAAAGTGGAATATATCTCGAGAGCTATCATATATACACTAGCCATTTTCTTATTTTTAATGAATTCTACGTTAAATTTCCTACATTTGCTTCCACAGATCCTAATCTGTCCCTTTTCGGGAACGTGACGAAAAAAAATTCCAAAGTTGAAACTTTAAAAGTATGAAAATCGAAAAAAAATTCGAAAATATTATCAATCGTTCGAATTTGTGCTAGGTTGCCGTCTCTCATAGGAAACATTTATGTTTAGTTAAATACAATAAAGTTTCATTCTCGTTCTATCGTTCATGCGAGTATTAATGATCGATCATAACATGGCGCAGCACATGTAGAAATGCCGAACAAAAGAAAAACAAAGACGGAGGAACTTCTTGATGAACGTTTGGGACCAGTGGAATCGGCAATCGACGCTATAAAAAGTCAATTAGATACATTGACAAAAGCGCTAACGAAACCAAAAGGATCCCGGCCGATTGAAGTTCCTCTGCCGACAGATGACAATCGAAACGTCAATGATATTGAAAAATGCGTGAAGATTTCCGGCATTCCTCAACCAGAGAATCTGGAAGAATCATATACGTTCGCTCAATTCTTAGACTGGCGACGCAGGTACGTAAATTACCTTAAAGCTCAAGGGGCCCAAAACGCTCCTCCTGAACAAGGAAGCGCCATCCTCTTATCCTTTCTGAGTCAAGAAATATCCGATGTTCTCAGATTAATACTTGAAATCCCTGAAAGGAATGATTATTCAATTCTTCTTGATGAACTCGAAGAGTACTATCGACGGAAAGAAAATGGCAGAATTAGGAGGAGCCAATTCACAAATCGGAAGCAAGAAGAAGGTGAAACCTTCATGTCCTTTTACCGCGTGAAAATGAAGCTATTCCAGATTTCGGATCCGTGTCGACACTGCTATGAACGTTGTCTAACAGATAACATAATAGAAAGTCTCAGGGACGAACACACAAGAAGGAAATGCAAAGCATTGCCAGATTGGTGTACTTTATCGGACGTCGTGAAACTCTGTGAGGCAGAAGAAATGGTACAAAAAGAGGAGAGTAGGAAGCTTTCTAATGATGTATCCAGGATTTCAGAACCGCGAAAAAAATGCCCACGGTGCAACAATCCATGGCACGTTACCCTAAAAGACTGTCCAGCGAGGGAAAATGAGTGTAGCGACTGTAAAAGACGAGGTCACTACCCTAACACAAAATTTTGTCGGCTCAAGGGATCCATAAGAGAAGTTTCAAATGAGGATGACATACAAATCGGCTACATGAAGGTAAATGGGGTTTCTCTGAAACAGAATCACTTATTTGAGGTTGAAGTTTCATCTGCACTTCGTAATCGTCCTTCAGCGCACTGTATAGCCATTCCTGACACGGGAGCCGAAGTCAGCGTGGCTGGAATCAGTCTCCTCAAGGCTCTCCGAATGGACTCCAAAAACCTTTTCCATACTGACCTATTGCTCACAACTGCGAATGGGGCAAAAATTGATGTAATCGGTAAACTCCCCAGCATCATCAGTTACGGTGATTGTCGTACTAAAGTAGACATTCACATATGCCGAGGCGTTCGGGAATTACTGGTCGACAGATCGACTCTAATATCTCTAAGAGTAATCCATCATGATTTCCCTCGTCCAATCTATCGCATTTCGGCAATAGAAGGCAATAGTCTAATACCAGAAAACCCTAGCAGTGATGAAGTTGACAGCATCAAAGAATGTTTGATACAAGAGTATGAAGATGTGTTTGACACGAAGCCACTGAAACCAATGAAAGGGAAGAAAGTACACGTCGAACTGAAAGAGGACGCAGTCCCATTTGCCATCACATGCCCACGGAAAATTCCGTTCGCATGGAAGGATCAGGTGAAACAGGAACTGGATGATTTGGTTTCAAAAAATATAATCAGACCAGCTCCAGAAGAGGCATCCGATTTTGTAAGTCCTTTAGTAGTTGTACCGAAACCGAACGGCAAAATTCGAGTGTGTGTTGACTTCACTAAACTGAACAAACATGTCAAACGTCCCATACATCCATTCAAAGCTCCGTGGGAGGCCGTATCTGATATTGGCAATGGGAATAAATATTTTTCAACCATGGACGCCGCCTCTGGGTACTTTCAACTAGAATTGGACGAACCTAGTCAGAAGTTGACGACGTTTCTAACTCCGTGGGGGCGATTTCAGTTTCTTAGAGCTCCAATGGGACTTGTAAGCTCAGGTGATGAATTTTGCCGTCGTGGTGACGAAGCGCTGAGTGGTATTGATAACATTCAAAAAGTCGTGGATGACGTTTTGGCTTATGATAAAAATTTCAGAAGCCACTATTCACGTGTTCGACAAATATTAGACAAGTGCAGAACGTCAGCCATTACACTGAACAAGGAAAAATTTGTATTTGCCAAACCAGAACTTCCATACGTTGGATACATTGTGAGCCAATCAGGGATAAAAATTAATCCTAAAAAACTCGAGGCCATCACGAAATTCCGAGAGCCTAGAAATATAACGGAGTTGAGATCATTTCTGGGTATGGTCAATCAGTTAGGCAACTTCTCTCCGGATATCAGCGCAGCCGCTAATCCGTTGCGGGGACTCCTAAGCACCAAAAACGAATTCGTGTGGAGTTCCGTTCATTCAGCGGCGTTTGAGAAGGTCAAGACAATGTTGACCGAGCCACCTATCTTGACTCACTTCGAACTGGGCCGGAACACCGCACTTCATGTAGATGCATCACGAACAAATGGACTTGGATACGTCCTGCTGCAAGAACACAACGGTACTTGGAAGCTAGTACAGTGCGGTTCCCGATTTATCTCAGAAACTGAGAGAAGATATGCCATGATTGAGATTGAGATGTTGGGTGTCGTCTGGGCTGTTTCGAAGTGTAGGATGTACCTACAGGGACTTCCTTCATTCACAGTTGTCTGCGATCACAAGCCATTGCTCCAGATCCTTAACAACCAGACAATGGACGAGATTCAAAACCCACGCCTACAACGTCTCAAAGGAAAATTGGCTGGTTTCAACCTCACTATGGTATGGAAGAACGGACGGTCACACTTGATACCAGACAGTTTGTCGAGGGCACCGGTCGGTAACCCAGAAAAACAAGACATGTTGGCAGAAGATGAAGAAATCAGCTCTCTTGCATGTCATGTCGCACTGATGAAAGAAGACCACGAGTATCAAGACCAGTCATTGGGGAAAATTGCCGAGATTGCACAACACGATGAGGAATATCAAGTACTAAAAAAACAAATTGAAAATGGCTTTCCGTCGTGCAGGGACAACCTACAAAGTGAGCTAGCCCCATTTTGGAAAGTAAAAAGTGACCTGACAATCGATGGAGACCTCATATTAAAAGGCTGCCAGCTCGTCATTCCGAAAGCAGCGAGAAAATCGGTATTGGCTCAACTCCATGCATCCCACCAAGGGATCGAAAAGACAAAACGCCGAGCGCGACAAACCGTTTACTGGCCGGGTATAACGAACGATATTAAGAATATGGTAGAAGGCTGCGAGTTATGCCAGAAGATGCGACCATCCCTTCAGAAGGAACCAATGATTTTTGATCCCTTGCCGGAGCAGCCGTTCTTTGAAGTGTCGATGGACTTATTCTCTACAGGCGGAAAAATTTTTATGGTGTATGTCGACAGGCTTTCTGGATGGCCCATTATATGCCAATTCGGTTCACGATGCCCCGATAGCCGAGCCATTAAAACTGCTCTTCGGAAAATATTCGCTGACACAGGAGTACCTGTTCGAGTGAGGTGCGACAATGGACCACAGTTTGCAAAATCGGCTGAGTTCAGGGAGTTCTTAAAACAATGGAACGTCAACCTCTCACCGTCTTCTCCATATTTTCCTCAAAGCAACGGTCATGCGGAAGCTGCAGTCAAATCTATGAAGACCTTGATTGTAAAGTGCATGAGAAATGGTTGCCTTGACGAAGAAGCCTACGCTGCCGGATTGTTGGAATTTCGAAATACACCTTCAGCATGCGGATGGTCGCCGGCGCAGAAGCTATATGGGCATCCTTTACGCTCGCTGGTACCAGCGCACCATGAAGCGTTCAAGAAAGAATGGCAAATGGCTGCTGACACTGTCGATCGCGAAGTTGCTCGCCGCAAGCTGTCACAAAAATACGATGCAACTGCCAAAGAATTGCCTCCCCTGAAGAAAGGTTCCTGGGTGAGACTACAGCACCCCATCACCAAGAAATGGGACCTATGTGGTGAAGTGATCGGTGTAGGCCGATACAGAAACTATACAATAAAAACTCCCAGTGGCAGGGTATACGAGCGTAATCGCAGACACCTCAAGAGGACTCAGGAGGGGGCAGGTGGTGGATAAAAGGGGAGATGTGCTAGGTTGCCGTCTCTCATAGGAAACATTTATGTTTAGTTAAATACAATAAAGTTTCATTCTCGTTCTATCGTTCATGCGAGTATTAATGATCGATCATAACAGAATTCAATTTTTTTCAGTTTAAATTCGAATTCTACATCTAATTTCCTGTAGGAATCATTAGTTAATCAAATTTGAAAAGTACTGTAAGTATTTGCAACGGAATTTCAAAGTTGAAAAACGTAGGAGTGGCGTAGTATTAAACCTGGAAAAACTATAGTTGTCGTGAAATTTCCGCCTTTTTGACGTCATATTCGGATTCAGCGTTAAATTTCCTATAAGAATAGCTTTCAAAATCGCTTTAAAACGAAAATTTAATTTTTCATGCCAGCGGAGCTTGAATATTCGGCCGGCGAAAAAGTCGATTTACGGAAAATAATTTCTCTGGCTCTGTTTAAATTTTTTTCACCAAATTTTTTGCTTTGTACGTGTGTAAGGCGTTCAAATGAAGACTCCTGCATAATAAAACAATTGATTCGCATTTATTTTGACCCCGAAAAGCACTGTTAAAGGTCAATTTTTGAGCTTTCAAAAACCGATTTTTTTGGACCACTTGCAGATTTTTCCGAGAAATGAAAAAAATTACAAAAATACATCTTGGTAAGACACAACTTTCCTAAAAATTTCAGATTTTTATCTGTATTGAGAGAGGAGTAAAAAATCGTTAACTGACGGTTGAAAAAAATCGCCAGGGGTACCCCTTGGATTTTTCACGAAACATTTTTTGAAATAGATTTCGCTCAAATTCAGCATAATGATAGTTGATGATGTGTACATAAATAATATATGGTTCATTCTTTGTTTCTTTCGGACTAAATAGATGAAAATAACGTTTAAAGTTGAAAAATGTCATGTTTTCGTGTATAGTCTACTAATATTGTTCAATAACGCAAAAACGGTTGAAAAATGGATAGGTACATTACATTAGGAAATAGTGGACAGTTAAATTACCCATCTTTTGGTATATTCAAACATTTGAATTGACGACTTTTTGGCTGAGTTATCCACTGTGCAAGTTAAGAATCTTGGAAAACTTAAAGTTGTTGAATCTAATTTTGCTCCTACTTCGCTTCAGTTGAAAAACACATATCGATCTATATAATCTAATAATTTGAGGTTCTTCTGATTGGCTGTAGCATTAATTATCATCCCAGTTCGAATTCTACGAGAGAAATACATTCAGCTGACTCAGCTATTCGTCGCTGTCAAACAAATAATTTCGCTTGTAATTTATGTATCAATTTAATAGATCACAGTTTTTCGAGGGAAATAGCTCGTATAACAAGAGGCGCGATA
>JASJUZ010000423.1:0-188310 GCA_037159825.1 Tupiocoris notatus | reverse complement strand
AAAGATGAACTGAATAAGCTTTTTATTTACATGTGGGTTATACATGAGCAGGTTCTTTGTTTTCTCAGAATTCCGTGGAACAAAATAAATCTTCTTTGTAATACATAGCATAAACCACGGTGTCACTGTTGGTCACGGATGTGACAAACTCACGATCGCAGCTTTGCTGGCGCTGTAGGGTACTCCTAGAGCATTTTCGACCACACATCACGATCTCCGCGTCAAGAACGGCCTGTGTTGGACGTAATGAATATGATTCGGCGCCTGATCCCGCGACCCATCCTACCTCTCCTTCCTTCCTTCACCCGAAATCCGCCTGAGGACGATCTGCCTGCTCTGCTCAAGCTGTGGGAGGAAACCACTAGACCCCATGAAGAAAGGAAAAAAAAAATAAATGAAAGAAGAAGAGTGAATTGGGGATGAGTAAAATATAGAGTAAGAGGGCCGAGATTGATGGGTTTGGGAGGATTAACCCTTAGGTGAGCATAAGTCATGCAAAATAACATTTAAAAATCAATTACCCAAAACCAACATGAAGGGATAATTATATAGTTTCCATTCCAGGGCTGACTCCTGCCTGTCAGCAAGGATTCATGCTTCAGGTGTTGTCCGTTCCTTCCTTTTCATAAATATCATCCACTTGCCTGACTGGCCTTCACCGTTTTTTTGTCTGCATTTTTTTAAATGGGCATTTTACACGTTCATTCATTACTCCTTGCTCCACAAAGAAATTCCGTTATACATTTCCTGGTATGATTTGCCATCCTTTTTTTTGTTTCTGTTAGTATTATGTTTGTTAGCAATAGTGCTCTATTGGCTTATAGCTAAATATCTCCTCTCGTCAAAAGGACTGTTTGCGATAGCGAAGGAACATCCGTACAATAAACGATTCTGGGCTGGTAATTTGACACCAAGTATTTCGCACTGTATTTGGAATGTTTGAGGTAGATATTTATAGAGTCCTTGCAATTTTTCTGAAGCATGTGCCATGTACTTGACTGCATATTCATGGCGTTTGAAATGGTGTCACTTTCAATAGAACGCTGAATCGATCGAGACCTTCGTGAAGTCAATAGCATTATCGTTTCTCGGTTCTGTCAACAAGATTCAGTTGTAATCTTTATTGGGAGGATTTCTGAGATCTAATAAGTTTTTAGTTTAATTTGGGGTTCGGGTGATGGCGTTTTCTCTCCATTCAGCAACACCTGGTGAAGCGTTTGGGAATATTGTGTACGTAGTCTTATAGAGGTTGGGGTTTCTAATGGTTGGAATCAAAATTAAATTGCTCTGTTCTCGGAGAAATGAAGGTGCCTTGATAAAAACAACTCCTTAATTGGTTAATTGATCACTATTACTTCATTGCAGCTTACAACCAACCAGGCGAACTGATAATTCAATTTAGTTCAGCCGTTATCTTATTTAGACTTCTTGATCTCCTTTCAGGTAACTCCTACTCTCTTCGAGAGATCGAAGTGTTATCTGTCTTGTTACAAAATAAACAAACGGCCAGGAAGTGGAAGAATCGTATCGTAGGATGAGTTGGTGCCTGTTTAATTCGGCTTTCTTAAGGATCCTCAGCCCCGCCCCTTCCTGTCAATGCCAATTACCTCTCATCATCTCCATAGCTCATCCCACTCGTTCGGCAAACAAAAAAATTCTCAGCCTCCTCGCACTGTCTCATTCTCTCGCTCAGCTGTCTAGCTCGTCTCTTCTCCTTTCTAAACCTACAATTAGTCATAAGGTTTACTACTCGCAAGCAAGGAGGGGTTGTGTCCTTACGGTCTTCTCGTTCACTGATCGCGCATACTCCCTCCCATAATCGGCCTCCTAACTAGCACGAGTTGCTCCGGCTCTGACAGAGAGTAGCCCAAGCCCTGCGGGTGGCCTGGCCCCAGCCTTACCGCCCAGCTTCGGGAAATATCCAGGCGAACTCATTTGTTTACCTGCTTTCCTCCGAATATTCCGATTCGCTCAACTTCCTTCATTAATAAACATATCATCAATCAACGGACCGTTACTTATTACGATATAACGCCGGTAATTGCGTTCCACGAACGTTGGAGGAAACAAAAACAGGCAATGAACCAACCCATTTCCTAATTTTATCAACGAATTATCCCTATTACGCACTCCCGAAGTTCTAAACGTTTGTCGTAATTCAAAGAACAGTTACTGGGAATTGAACATGTCATTCATCTGTTGGTTATGAGTTCTGTAAGCGATTTCCAAGATATCCATCAAAAGAAATCCGTTAGGCTCCCGAGCCACTGGGACGCAGAGCGGATGCTTCGTTCCCTCCTCGCAAGGAAAAATTACGTTTCCTCATTTGATCATCACCCCTTATAACATGAGACTTTTACTATTGATCTCATTTAATACTGAACTCATAATTAATATTTCTTGTCTTGGCGTTGAGTGTGGATGCTTGGCATTGTTGAACATGTGTGCGGGTGTTGTACTCTTGTTAACTGTAGTGGTTTATATAGCTCGTTACATCCTTCCATCTTCGAAATCGACATTTCCGCAGCATTTCGAATTCTATAATATTTTGCACTGCTCGGATTCGTTCTCGCTCGTATTATTCGATTGCGATTGACTGTGCGAAATATGGACCTCTATCAACGTCATCGCGGTCGGGTCGCACACGCAAACTTGGTGTATAGTGAAGTTCACCTCGATGGTCCGGGTTGCTGAAACTGAGGGATTCCTAGTTGAGATTCATCCCCGTGGAATACTTGATAAAATATAGTATGCAGAATATTACAATACTTCCATTTACTTCGCGATCATGGAAGTACCACACTCAGATGGAAGTACTATATTCAGATCGAATTGTGTCACTTTACTGGTCACACGCGAAATGTAGCTATGCGAGGAATAATGCGACTTCCTCTTTTCTTCTATATTTTATAGAAGCGCTTCGCTTCTTGAGGCCTCTTCAGCGTCAATGTACGAAGAAAGATAAATTCAGGTTACGAAGTTATTTGAATTTTATTCTTCGAAACATTAACTATATGTGGATGATGGACAATTCGAGATTGATTCTCCGAAATCTAAAAAATTTTCAAAATATTTCGCGAAAATGAATTTTTGACTAATGATCCGAATAGGTACATAAAACGCTATTTTGACAATCATTGTCGTCGAAAGACCCGAGTGAGGCCATCCAGAACAATATCATGTCCGTGGGGTGTCCTACTTCAGGACTGTGGGGAGGAAACTCGGGCATCCATTCGGCCAACGTTTATTGAAACTGTTTTGTTCATTGCATTAAAAAATCGTGAAGATTTACAGTAGCCTTTTCTTGCTGTTGGTTGGTTTTGGCCATTATTGGGTTACTATATTGAATGTAACCCAAGTTGTATGTGTTGTTGGACCTTTTATGGTTTACTAGTTTTTAGTATGAGCTGATACGGTTAAATGGACGTCCATGGTTGTTCTTAGATTTGATCGGCCACTACGTGTCCGAGCAATAATCATTCCGATACCTTTCTACGTCAATCTTCGTCAGTCGCTAGCTTCGTATACCTACTACTTTCCTTCATGAATATTTACCACTGCGGAGGTATGAGAATGACGAAGATACCGAAGCGTTAATCCCAATACAAAACGGCTGCTCATTTCTCCTTACCCTATAATGGAAAAAAACAAGGTCCGTTCAGCCTCAACGAAATCTTCTACTTGTTCTCGACGTTTGAGGTTGTTATCTTTCGTCTCACCAGGCGCCAAGAGGGTCTTTCAAACCAGTGTACCTGCGTGTTCACATGTATGGTGCACTTCTCGTTCCCAAAGTATCGTCAGGCCTCTCTTATGTAAATGCGCACGCACGCTTCGTGCTCTTCCTTCCCATCGCCGTTCGGTATTCAATTACCTCTCGCAGTCTCATTAACAAACAGTGTAATTTGTCAAGTGCGTTCGGTGGAGCATCAAAATTATTAGTTGTCTATGATTGCGACCCGCCTGGGCTCAGTGGATGTTTCACCTTCGCGGCGAACTCCTTCTTTATCCCAGTCAGCATTCGGGGAAATCGGAAAATGCAAACGGCAATGTTGAGATTCGAGTCCAGTTCCGCCAAAAACTTCATTTTATTACAATTGTGTGTTCTATAAATTTTTAATCAAAATAAAGCTTTTTTTCTTCAAATTCAGCGTTTGGTTTATAGTGTAAAAATGACTGCCGTAATCGCACGCAAAAAAAAACCTTCCTGACAACCGGTTTTTTTTTTCGTTAAAAGCATCTTTAATTCAAGTATTGACAACGCTGTTCGTGCAATCTTCTAAGGATACTGTGAAAGCTAAGCCAGAAATATTCTTCTGACATTCTAAGTAGACCAACGATAGCTGGCCAGATCTCTTCCTCGTTACTACCAGTAGATTTTTGGTAATTTTAACGGGGATCTATATTTTTGCAACATGTAGCATGTTTGATATCAGTTTCAACAGATTTTAAATCTGAATGACACCGTAACTAAGCCAATACTCTTAACGGTTCCTTGAATTTTTAGGTTTCCGAAAAATACTCATGCATTTAAAATATTCTTCTCTCGTTAAAATACTTGTCAAATCAAGTCAATGAAAAATCACGCTGAAATAAATATGAGCTCTATAAACTAGAATAAGGGCCACCTGTGGTGTAGTGGTATGGAGCGTTAGCTCTCTACACGGTGGAGCCGGGTTCGAATCCGGCTGGGGTCAAACTCGTATTTGGCCCGCCCTTTCGTCCTCCACACTCAGGGGGGTGAGGCAATGAGTAGCCACGAGCGAAATCGTCAGAATTAATAAGTGCAGAATTGATGGATAATCTTCTGATTCCCCTATGGGAAAAAAACTGACGACGTCCACGACGGGAATTCCCAGTTGGACGAAAATCCAAGGTGAAACTCCTTGTTTACTTTACTTTACTTTACTTTACTATAAGCTAGAATAAGCTTCTTAGCAAGCCTTAAGGAATCCGGTTTAATCGTTTTAATTGTCTCTGATTCCAAAACACCCAGTACCAGTTTAAATTCGCGCATTTAAATCAGTTTAAAGTATCTCATATTTAACACTCAAGAGTTGTAAACAGACGGGTATAATGATGTTGCTGTTTCATTCGATTTCCAAGTTTTTCTATCGTAAATAAATACAAGTGACATTTGAAACCATGACATGGAAACCACGGCAATTTTTCGAGAAACAAGGATGTGAGTTGTTCCATCACTCTTAGACCTCATGTAGGTTGCCCAGTTAGGTATCGGTAGAATCCGGGTTTGGTCAAGTTAATTATTCTGGTCAAGTGACTCGTTCTCAGTAATCTATTAAAGACTGACAGACACTTGTACAGAATTTATTTTTCGGTTGGCATGGGATTTAAATCCGCCTCACTTGCGAATTTGACTTTAGGACGATCAGTCGATCAGTTCATCTCCTACGTTGCAGATACTAAGCTGGTTGCAGATTCCTGTGAAATCAACTTTTCATTACCAATTGAAAAATTAATATTATATATGAAATGATGGGAGTACATTAAATGTAATCTTTGTGATCTCTCTCGCTCTTTTTTTAAGCAAACGGGTCAATTTTATTAGGTATGCCCCTGATTTTTTTCAAACTGTGTTTGGCAGTATACTGAATCCGTCCACATTCAAGTTCATTGACAAAAGTCAAGCGATAAAGTCGACTTGTTACACCTTTTTTGTCGCACTGAACTGAGATGAGCTGAGAACAGACGACGGTCATTATTTTACTTTTTTTAGGTAGGTATACGTTTGTGTACGAGGCCGTTTGAGCATGAATTCTTGAAAGGCTTCTCAAACCTTCGTAACGAATGTTTTTTTGGTCTCGCTGAATCAAGATTCATCGAGGAATTCAATAACCATCAGTGGATTCCTTTCTGTCACCTCGAACTGGATTTCGAAGACCTTAGCCGCCGCATACCTACGTAGTATACACAACAGTGACATTTCGATTTTTCTTATGGTTGCCTTCCGGAAATGTTTTTGGCATTCGTTTTTGTTACTGCAGTCAGATTGGCAGAGTTCGGCGAGAACAATGTGGATTGCGAAACAGCTAATGTCAGCTGGAATTATTTATTACCTGTCAATGATTTATATCGACCGTTTGATTTAAGGCCGCTCGGCAAACATGTTGTTGAACAGTAAGCATTTTTTTCTATTTCGAAATTCGGGTTTCATTGATTCAATCAATTATTATCTATTAAAAAAAAAAATAAAAAAATCCTCAAGTTGAAAATTAAATTTATCTAAGGTTTGTCTTTACGAGTAGTTACCCTATTATCATTTACGATTCCGAATTCTAATGGAAACCTGACGGTACGCACTAGGATAACATTTTTGTTTTCATTCGTTAATGTCTCGCAAAGAATCCTTAACGCTGGCCTTGGTCAATTTTTTTGGAATTATTTCTTTTTACTTTTTTTGCGCATTAACCTGGTTTCATGAAATAATTTATCCTTCTCGAGGTCGCCGTATTCCTTCTTTTGTTTGGATATTGAATAACTTGGCGACTAATTCACAAATTTTTTATGGCCTCGCCGAGCACTTTTGCCTTTATGGTCCTCCTCAGGGTATATAAATGTAATGTAGCACCATCAGGTATACTAATGCCCTTAAACACTACCACAGAAATAATTCATCTTCAGTGCCAATATATTTTGTGTCTTGTTTTTTGATGAGTGAGCGGGTTGTGGAGGAGAAAGAGCGGTAGCCTTGTATTTCTTCCCCTTAATCAGCTTTCTCAGGAAATGCATTTATTTTAAATTTTATAGAATTAACAGCACCATCGGGAAAAAAATGGTATTGATGGGTGACAGAGCTCACCAATCCAATCAAGTATAGGTCCTCGTTTAATATATTGGCATTCATTCCATAGCCTCGATCGCTCCCACATCCTTGGATTACTTGACTGTTGTGATTACTTGTCTGAATTAACTTTTTCAATTTACGTAACCAAAATCCCTTTAGTGATAAAGAGTTGCACTCGGTAGTGTTGTACGCGCGCATGTCGATCTTCTGTTTTCGCTTGTTTCCCGATTGATATCCGAACAGAGGATGATACCCCTGGGATGATGGACTGGGAAAGAGATAATAGAGAAGGATATCTGAAATCGATAGCACACTGAGAATGTACGAGCTATGCGTTGGAGAAACCTTAGATGGTCTCTCTCCGATCCGGCCGAGCGCCCAGTGCCGGGATGAAAGGCTTGATGGATACTCGTTCCCTCAGGCGCTATGTAATAGATTTCCCGTCTTCACATTACCTACATGATACTCCAGCATTATGCTAATGATTCGAGATAAATATACCTACAACACTCCCCAAAACCAACAGACACACTCACTTACACATAAATATCCCCTCCAACGTGTAGTACCCCCCTTGCGTGCCACATCATCCCGAGGCTGGTCACCTCGTTGGCGCCAATGAATTTATATTTCATTCCCTTATGTCAGCAGTACTGCTATCGCGTAATAAATTACCTTTGTTGCCGGATCAAAACCAAAAAGAGCTCCGATCTTCATACACGTTCATCGTTCAGTCGCCACTTGCCGACAGAGTCGATCCACCGTTGCGGAACTGTGGTTATATTTATTTTTTATTTTCATTTTCAATTACGAGTACTGCCGCGCCTCGTCTGGACTCCCTTACAGGACGTGGCCCAGTTGTATAAGAGCTATTGTATTTCTACTACTATTCTTTCAGCTATGAACAATTTGTGTGTTCCTTAGAAGAAAATCTCTAATAGGACAGGGATCAAGCTCTAGTCGTACGAGCTATCATCGATAATTAATTCAATACAGTCCATAATTGAATTTACCAAATTGATCAAAATCTCGTAATTCATCGTGGAATTCCGAGTCAAAATAAACAAATCAACTTTCGGATAACTTTGTTTTCCGTGTCGAAAACCGCGAAAAATTAGCACGGTCGCAAACAGCAATGTTTTAGCCGAGGTAGACATGACAACTTTAAGTTTTCCTTGATTTGTAACTAGCACAGTAGATAACTTGAACAAAAAGTCGTCAATTCATATGTTTGAATATACCAAAAGATAGGTAATTTAATTGTCCACATTTTCCCAATGTAATGTACCTATCCATTTTTCAACCGTTTGTGAGGTATTCAACAATATTAATGGACTATACACGAAAAAATCACTTTTTTCAACTTTAAACGTTATTTTCATCTATTTAGTGCGAAAGAAACAAAGAATGAACCATATATTATTGATATACATATCATCAACTATCATTATGCTGAATTTGAGCGAAATCTATTCCAAAAAATTTTTCACGAAAAATCCAAGGGGTACCCCTGCGATTTTTTTGAACCGACCATTTAACGAATTTTTACTCGTCTTTCAATGCAGATAAAAATCTGAAATTTTCAGGAAAGTTGTGTCTTACCAAGATGTATTTTTGTGATTTTTTTTATTTCTCGGAAAAATCTGCAAGTGGTCCAAAAAAATCGGTTTTTGAAAGCTCGAAAATCGACCTTTAACCGTGATTTTCGGGGTCAAAATAAATGCGAATCAATTGTTTTATTATGCAGGAGTCTTCATTTGAACGCCTTACATACGTACATAGCAAAAAATTTGGTGAAAAAAATTTAAACAGAGCCAGAGAAATTATTTTCCGTAAATCGAGTTGTTCGCCGGCCGAAATTCCGAGCTCCGCTGGCATCGGTAATAGTGAAGAATTAAATTTTGTTTTAAAGCGATTTTGAAAGCTATTCTTATCGGAAATTAAATGCTGAATTCGAATTTGACGTCAAAACAACGGATATTTGACGACAACTATTAGATGCTCTCATTTTTAGTACCACACCGTTGTTATGTTTTTCAACTTTGAAAATCCCTCGCAAATACTAACAGTACTGTTCAATATTATTCTATTTCTCATTCTTAAAGGGACTTTGACGTAGAATTCGAATTGGGAGTGAAAAGGATCAAAATCTAACAATTAATAAAAAAAAATTTCAATTTTTTTTCGGTTTTTCGCACTTTTGAAGTTTTAACTTGGGAATTTTTCTTCGTCACGTTCGCGAATTTTAACAAAATAGATTCTGTGTAAACAAATTGAGGAAATGTCGTTTAGAATCGATTAAAAATTAAAAAAAGACAGTGATTATATTCCACTTTTTTGTAAAAAAAAAGTATGTAAACGTTAAAAAAAAAAAAGTAAAAAAGACAGTGATATATTCCACTTTTATGTTTACAAAAAAAAACGTGTTTAGAGTTTTCTTCGAGCGCTAATAGCTCCGCGGGGACATAAAGATAGAAATATAATCAAATACACCAAATTGTAGGATTTTGACAGCTCTTTCTCGCCTCTGAGTATTATACCTATCTAAAAGTTATCGGGAAAAACAAAAAAACGCGAAAACCTGGGTCATAAAATTTTTAAGTGCAATAAAACTTTAATGAAGGCCTAATTAAAAAAAATAAGACTTTTCCAGCCGATGAAGTTGTCTCTATTTTTGGACTCTATGATCAAAATTTGTTTACCTAGTCCCAGTTTCTCAATCAATCACACCCAAGGATTTTTGACTTTCGCTTCGGGCCGCTCTAGCTCCGGCTAAAATCAATCAACGATAAATTCTTGTACTTTTTCGTTTAAAGAATTTATCCATGAACAAAATGCGCTCATGAAATCTCATCGCCTTGTGTGAATTTTTCGAGAAAATCGCGATCAACTGCGGAAAAACGTGGTTTCGGAAAAGGTCAAAAGTTTACTTAAACCTTCCTCGAGAAAAATCAAGGCCGAAAATCAAGAAAGTACGATTTAACCGCATCAGGAATTTTGATTTAATTGACGAAAACGTCATAAAATGATTTTTATCGTTTCACAATTTTACTTCACCCATGAGAGTTTTTTAAAACGCGATTTCTAAATTTCGAGTTTGGATCGCTACAGCTTTCGAGGTGAAGGTAAATTCCTTGATCCTAAAGACGAAAATGTAGGAAATTTATCTGCCTAAAACTTTGCAATTCACTTGGTATATGTAAAACCCGATAGTTCGACCGCTACGGCGCCCGATAGTCGAAATTCCGCGACGCCGACTTTTTCCAAAAACGACGTTTTTCGATACAGTTCGAATTTTTTCTGAAAATTGTCAAAGGCGAAATTCGAAATTTAAAAATTGTTTTCAGCCGGTGGCCTTAAATTCTGAGCATACCCTATTTTTTTCAATCAATTTCTAACCAGCCAGTTGCTCAATCAATCGTATACGAAATTCTTAACCGCAAAAAAAAAATAAAAAAAATAAAAATAAAATATAAAAAAATTGCGTTGAGCGCAACTCTGATAGCAGACATATTCGACTTTGTCCTCTAAATTACTTCTGATTTGTCTTGAGAACATACCTGGGATCCCAAGCTTCAACGCGATCGCATCAGCGGTTTAGGAGCTGATCGTTTACATACACACATACAATCAGCATTATTTATATAGATAGGAGAAGATAATCCCGAAGTAATGAGGGTCCGTGCCGATCAGTTGTTTTTGTCCTAAATCCAAGTCGGCTTTTTTGTCTTTGATTCTACGCTCGTTTATTACATGGCGAAAGGCACTGTGAGCGGGGTTTCCGTCTCTTGTGGCTCCAATACGATCAAAAACACCAAATTAATTGAGGGCCCTGGTGGTTCGTTAAGTATACGAAGATAGGGACTTGGGCAAGATGATATTGGAGAAGCTTTGCATCGCCCCAGGAGAGCGGCAATATGAGGTGGCCGTAAAGGAGGAAGAATGAAAAGGGGAAGCACAAACGAACGAAGGCGAACATACAACAAAACAAACAGAACACAAGAGGAAGATGATATTCCGGACCGCGGGGTTGCTGCGGTGATTAAGAGCACCATATCATGCGACTTCGTGTCACGAGCGAAAATATTAAGCCCATCCAACTATTCTCTACAACTGAGATTTTACTCGGATATTAGACTCTATAAAGAATGCTAATGAATTATTATTGGCTGGATGGTGTACAAATTGTAGATTGAAGAATAATTTTTTTTTTTTAAATCAAATGAAGACGTAGTTTTGACTGTCCACCAGTATGGTCAGATTGGTCTAGTGAAATTGAAAATAATAAGTAGGCACAGCTTGGAAAATTATGGAAAACATTTATTTCGGAATAAAAAGTACATATTGCTTATTGAATGTAAATAATCAACTTAACTGCATGATTACATCGTAACCGTGTGCCGGAGGTACAGCTAAACCGAGATTATATATTTCACTGTTTTCATGAATGGCATAGTTATGCCGTGAGTGCTGATTTTCCCGATTATTTACGACGCGGTATCACGAGGAAATTCAACTTGTGTACATTTTATATATATCCTTGTACCGCTATGAGCGTGTGATAAATATTGTAGTTTTTTACTCTTGATAGCATAATTATTGTTACGAATAAAGTAAAAGTGGAATTCGTAAAATAGGATTCACGCTCAGATAAATATTATGTTTGATAATATTTCATCCAACTCGAAAACACACTGCACAAACACCGTGTTGTTGTCGTCTTGAGTGTGTTGTCAACATGATCATAAATATACAGGTCCTTCGGTCAGCTCATCTGTTTTCACAATTTAACCGGTAGTCCAGCTGTAACTAAAGAACTGACGATTCTCCTTTCTCGACTTTGTTTTGAGAATTCTTCAATCCTAGTGAAAAATCTGAATATTCTGATCTCGACGGCGTTAGTGAAGAAAGAATTTCAGACGCGTCAGCTGGTTTTCCGAGGTTCATACTAAACATTGCGATACGGAGGCGTTAAATTTTGTGCATTTCAATTTGAAAAAGGTTTTTACTTTGGACATTTTCTTCAGTGGCAAATTACATTTCACTTGAACTAACCTCATTCAATCAGAATTGTTGTAGCCAATCCTCCGCAATGATGTATTAATTATGTAGTTTAACGTCCGCAGTTTTTATAGACGTTTTGTTATTTTTGAGACGAGCTCAATTTCTACAGGTCCTTCCAAACTCTTCCATCTTAACTTGAATAGTTTTTAGTATTGTCACTTAATCGATATTCAATTCAACTTCAATTAGTTGATCTACGTATCTACTAGTGTGCCACTAGGAGACATAATGCCAGATATCTCCTAAAAGTGTATCAAGTCCATCCAGGACTTAAAGTTTCTCATTGTTTTTCAATTATAATTCATTTATTGATCGTCTTGTTGTTGGGCAGTACCGATGAGTTGTCTACACATTGCTAGTAGACATCAAAGTTTCGTATGTTTTGAGTGTTCTCTCTTCCGTTTAATTCTACCATTTTGTTTCATGTAAAGTACCCTAGAATTCATTGAATTAGGTATTACAGTTTTTCTCTCGTAAATTGATTTTATGGTTACTTAAGAATGAACCTTCCCGTCAAGAAAGAATTCCATCTCCTCAATGATCAACCATTTTTAGCTATCGTAGTTCTGATTCAGCCCAGTCCAGACAGGTCGTGCCGTGTGACGAACGTCTCGTCGATTCCTTGCGTTCATTCAAGCGACCGAGCCGGCGGCGCGGCGGCGGCGTGCGGTCTTTCTTCTTTTGAATGAATGAGTAACTCCATCATGATGGATTGCACTTAAACGTCTGACCCGAAGTGAAACGGAGACGTATAGCGTACAATTTTTTTTTTACTCTGGTGTTAGGAGATCGCCGCCCACGTGTATGAAAATTCCTCCGAGTGCAGCATCCTCTTATTTCGTACGATCGTTGGTTTTAGTGGAGGAGGGGAGCTGAGCCCTTTTTGGTCGCCCCAGGTGACAACACACAATTGGAAATAAAACTCAGCGCTGCGAATCTTCCTTTGCATCACGCTTAAAACCTAATGTAAAACCGCTCATTATGAAGTATCGTTAGTTGTTTAGTGTCAGTATTCAGTGAAGTTTGCACCAACTTCGTGTGTCGTAGAAGCCTTTAACTTGAATCAATTTTCAGCTTCCAGACGCAGCTTCTCCGTTACTTTCGCTTCGAAAAATAAAATTAAAAACAGACTATGGAGGCGCTCTTTATTCCATAGATTAGCTTCTCGTTATTGTGGTTATTGGTACATAGAATGTTTATTTATTTTTATTTTCAAATTTTAAGGATGTTTGAAGTAAAGCGAACTTGAAGGAAACTTGAAATGAACCCCAATCAAAATGGTAAAATGACCACCGTGACCATTTGATGCCAGCGGTGAACGCGGTGGAAAAATTTCTAGCTCAAATTCAAACCATCTCTGGGAGTTGAAGTTCTTTTGGGTATATTTTCTGGAAGAAATGTCAAAAAACGTCAATGATTACCAACGAGAAACCGGATTCAGCCCCGCCAAATTCCTCCTGTCCACCGAATGACCAAAAGCATCCTCGTTTTCTTCCATATCAATCGTCATGTTTTGCACGTTTGACTGGCGCTTTTGCAGACACAGTCCAAGTTGTTTCAAGTTACAAACGTGTTTCAAGTTGAGGAGTCTACGGTATTTATCCATTTTCTTCAGTCCAATATTTGATTGATTCTGTCAGCCATGCCGACACCCAAGCCTCGACTATTAATTCTTGCTGAGAGCGTAACGCCGACTGAAACCCAGAAAACCGCGAGCAATGGTGACGCGAACAGATTGCAAAATCTTGGAAAAATATTAAATTCATGAAAAATCTTGAAAAAAAATCTGTAGAGGGTTTGAGAATCTTATGAAGCGCTCGCAGCTCGAAAATACATTTTTTCATATTAAGCTCGAGACGCATTATAGGTTCACGGCGTTGCGTTAACGGGAGCACTGCTAGAACATGTCACGGGTCTCCATTTAAACAACCTTGGTTTTTCTTTAAACAATTCTGATTTGAATTTTTCACAGTAATCATATTTACTATTCCCGGTGCTCATAAACTCCAATTTCTATCGGCCGCTAAGCTGAAAGTTAATTCTCATGTTTCATTCAGCTGAAAATCTGCCATTCAAAATGCGATTATTCATGACATGCTGTCTTGATCTGCTCTTGTTCTTTGATGAAATCTTATAAATCTTGCCAGCTTTTCACTTTGGTTGTAGTCTTGTGGTAGTCTTGTTCATCTCTATGGTTAGGGATACTTTTTTGTTCATTAAACGCTACGTAAAACGGGTGTAAATGACGTATAGAAGTAGTATTTCTTGGCAGTTTCGCGCGATTCGGCTTCTGACAGTTATATTCGTTAGATAACTAAAAGTGACGAGACGCAAAGGTGGAGGTGAAGGCGATACAGCAGTTGTAGGACGACGAGAGACGAAGCTGAAAACAAAGCGTAAAAAAATTATTATGAAGAACTTCCGGCGAGCCTGGCGATCGAGATAGGCCCACGTTGTCAACCTTTAGCTCCCTCGAATGTCACCATAGAATTAATGGATTGTTGGCACAGCAGGTTCTACGCAGAACCATCTACAACTCTCCAAATAACTTTGAGGAATGAGACAAACTTGTGAATTTCTACCGACAGCTGACTGATCGACTTTAGTCCATTTATTTATTGTTTATTTTTTCGAATCGTGACGTCGACCTTGATTATCTGATAAGTTGGTTCCTTCCTGAGTTATTTTCTTCGATGTCTTGCATCCGCTGTTGAAATTTCTGAGAGATCTACCGATCTTAAGCAGAACGGCAATATATTTGAATGATTTTGGGTTTCTCAACTAAGAACACTTGATCGAACTTGATTGTTTTCAAATTCTAATTGCCAATTTCGAAAGCTACGATTGCCCTGAAGCTATAATTAAAGCTGCTCTCGGATTAGATCATTTAATTTCCGAGCCTGCGACTAAAATTAATAAAGACATGTACTTGTTCATGTTGCGACTGAGGCGCGACAAAGGATATGCAACAAGCAGAACATTTTACTCACATCACACGACGCGCACCTCGTACCTACATAACGAATCGAAACTACCTTTTAAAACTAGTTCTGCGCCGTTCAAATGGATAGATCGATTAAAACGAGTGTTGATGTTAATCTTTCGTTGATTAGGATGTTCACAAAAAACACAGCTGTACCTCCTGCTGATAAACGCTGCAAATGATTGTACAGTGATCATTATACCTTGCTTCAATTATGATTTAAGAAGACCTTCCTCTTACCGTACGAATGATCCCTAAAATTTGTGAACGTTTCCACCTGACAACAGATTTAATATAGCTAAGAGCTCTTAGCAATTGATTTTGATTGTTTTTTTTTTTTTTTTTAAACAAAATAACTTAATGTAAAGTTGAACTGATTGCATAATGATACAGCTGGTGAGAGTATATGACGACCATTCCAACGAGTATAGAAGATTGTAATAGCTCTAAAAACTCTCGAGTTGTATCAACCCTAGTACTATATTATAGTACAATATATATAGTATATAGTATAGGTATAGGTATGGGTTTAGTAGTTAATTATTTGTGTATGGAGAGTGGGAATCTACAGTTATTTTTATTGTAGGTAGTACTTTGTAGTTGCTATAATTTGGTATGTTGGTGGAGGTGTTGTCATGTACTTTGTATCATAATATGGGTTTTTCAGCTGGAGCAAAGTTGTAGCAGAATTAGATGTAACAACTTCAAGTTTTCCAAGATTTGTAACTTGCACAGTGGATAACTCAAACAAAAAGTCGTCAATTCAGATGTTTGAATATACCAAAAGATAGGTCATTTAATTGTCCACATTTTCCTAATGTAATGTACCTATCCATTTTTCAACCGTTTTTGCGTTATTCAACAAAAATAGTGGACTATACACGAAAACATGACATTTTTCAACTTTAAACGTTCTTTTCATCTATTTAGTGCGAAAGAAACGAAGAATGAACCATATATTATTGATATACACATCATCAACTATCATTATGCTGAATTTGAGCGAAATCTATTTCAAAAAATTTTTCGCGAAAAATCCAAGGGGTACCCCTGCGATTTTTTTCAACCGAACAATTAACGAATTTTTACTCGTCCTTTCAAAAGCGATAAAAATCTGAAATTTTTAGGAAAGTTGTGTCTTACTATGATGTATTTTGTGATTTTTTTTTATTTCTCGGAAAAATCTGCAAGCGGTCCAAAAAAATCTGTTTTTGAAAGCTCAAAAATTGGACTTTAACGCTGATTTTCGGGGTCAAAATAAATCCGAATCAATTGTTTTATTATGCAGGAGTCTTCATTTGAACGCCTTACACACGTACATAGCAAAAAATTTGGTGAAAAAAATTTGAACAGAGCCAGAGAAATTATTTTCCGTAAATCGAGTTTTTCGCCCGGCCGAAATTCCGAGCTCCGCTGGCATCGGTAATAGTGAAAAATTATATTTTCGTTTTAAAGCGATTTTGAAAGCTATTCTTATAGGAAATTTAACGCTGAATCCGAATATGACGTCAAAACGGCGGAAATTTCACGTCAACTATCAGTTTTTCCAGGTTTAATACTACGCCACTCCTACGTTTTTCAACTTTGAAACTCCGTTGCAAATACTTACAGTACTGTTCAAATTTGAATAATTAATGATTCCTACAGGAAATTAGACGTAGAATTAGAATTCAAAAAGAAAACAATCAAATTCGAACAATTAGTAATATTTTTCGAATTTTTTCGATTTTCATACTTTTGAAGTTTCGACTTTGGGATTTTTTTTCGTCACGTTCCCGAAATGGGACAGATTAGGTGCTGTGGAAGAAAATGAAGGAAATTTAACGTAGAATTCATTAAAAATACGAAAATGGCTAGCTTATATGATAGCTCTCGAGATATATTCCACTTTATGTCAAAAAACGTGTTTTGACTTTCCTTCAAACGTTAATAACTCCGCGGGGACATAACATAAAAATATAATTAAATACAGCAAATTGTAGGATTTTGATAGCTCTTTCTCGGCTCTGAGTAATATACCAATGTAAAAGTGGTCGGTTCAAAAGTTATTGGCGAAAAACATGCGAAAAAACGCAAAAAACAGGGTCATAAAATTTCAAATTGCAATAAAATTGAACAGAGGCCTAATTAAAAAAAAGAAGACTTTTCCAGCCGATGAAGTTCTCTCAATTGAACGGCACTATGACCAAAATATGATTACCTATTCCCAGTTTCTCAATCAATCGTATACCCAAGGATTTTCGACTCTAACTTTGGGGCGCTCTAGCTCCGGCTAAAATCGAAAAACGTCGTTTTATGGAAAAGTCGGTTTTCAGGAATTTCGGCTTTCGGGCGATCTAGCGGCCAAACTATTAGGTTTTACATATACTAAGTGATTGCAAAGTTGTAGTCAGTTAAATTTCCTACATTTTTGTAATTACAAATGTTAGGTTTGGTTCAACCCCCGTGGAGCTATAGCGATTCGAAGTCGGCACTTGATGTTGTTGATACAAAAAAAAAAAAAAAACGCTCTCGACCCGACGCCGCATTTCGGAAGATAAAATTAATGTTGGCACTATATTCGTTCAGCATTTTGAAAATGATACGGCGAAAAACCCTTGAAATTTTTATTTAGATCGAAACTTCAAAAGTATGAAAATCGAAAAAATTCGAAAAATATTACTAATGTTCGAATTTGATTGTTTTCTTTTTGAATTCTAATTCTACGTCTAATTTCCTGTAGGAATCATTAATTATTCAAATTTGAACAGTACTGTAAGTATTTGCAACGGAGTTTCAAAGTTGAAAAACGTAGGAGTGGCGTAGTATTAAACCTCGAAAAACTGATAGTTGTCGTGAAATCTCCGCCGTTTTGACGTCATATTCGGATTCAGCGTTAAATTTCCTATAAGAATAGCTTTCAAAATCGCTTTAAAACGAAAATATAATTTTTCACTATTACCGATGCCAGCGGAGCTCGGAATTTCGGCCGGCGAAAAACTCGATTTACGGAAAATAATTTCTCTGGCTCTGTTCAAATTTTTTTCACCAAATTTTTTGCTATGTACGTGTGTAAGGCGTTCAAATGAAGACTCCTGCATAATAAAACAATTGATTCGCATTTATTGTGACCCCCGAAAATCGGCGTTAAAGTCCAATTTTTGAGCTTTCAAAAACCGATTTTTTTGGACCACTTGCAGATTTTTCCGAGAAATAAAAAAAATCACAAAAATACATCATAGTAAGACACAACTTTCCTAAAAATTTCAGATTTTTATCGCTTTTGAAAGACGAGTAAAATTCGTTAATTGTTTCGGTTGAAAAAAATCGCAGGGGTACCCCTTGGATTTTTCGCGAAAAATTTTTTGAAATAGATTTCGCTCAAATTCAGCATAATGATAGTTGAGTTGATGATGTGTATATCAATAATATATGGTTCATTCTTCGTTTCTTTCGCACTAAATAGATGAAAAGAACGTTTAAAGTTGAAAAATGTCATGTTTTCGTGTATAGTCTACTAATATTGTTGAATAACGCAAAAACGGTTGAAAAATTGATAGGTACATTACATTAGGAAAATGTGGACAGTTGAATTAACTATCTTTTGGTATATTCAAACATCTGAATTGACGACTTTTTGTCTGAGTTATCCACAGTGCAAGTTACATATCTTGGAAAACTTACAGTTGTTATGTCTAATTTTGCTCCTACTTTGCCCCAGTTGAAAAACACAATACTTTATGATACTAAGTACGATACAATCCCCACCAACTACATACCGAATTATAGCAACTGCTACTAAGTACTACCTACAATAAAAATACCTGTAGATTCCCACTCTCCATACACAAATAATTAACTACTAAACCCATACCTATACCTATACTATATACTATATATATAGTACTATAATATAGTACTAGGGTTGATACAACTAGAGACTTTTTAGAGCTATTACAATCTTCTATACTCGTTGGAATGGTCGTCAAATACTCTTACCAGCTGTATCATTATGCAATCAGTTCAACTTTACATTAAGTTATTTTGTTAAAAAAAAAAAAAAAAAAAAAAAACAATCAAAATCAATTGCTAAGAGCTCTTAGCTCTATTAAATCTGTTGTCAGGTGGATACGTTCACAAATTTTAGGGATCCTTCGTACGGTAAGAGGAAGGTCTTCTTAAATCATAATTGAAGCAAGATATAATGATTACTGTACAATCATTTGCAGCGTTTATCAGCAGGAGGTACAGCTGTGTTTTTGTGAACATCCTAATCAACGAAAGATAAACATCAACACTCGTTTTAATCGATCTATCCATTTGAACGGCGCAGAACTAGTTTTAAAAGGTAGTTTCGATTCGTTATGTAGGTACGACGTGCGCGTCGTGTGATGTGAGTAAAATGTTCTGCTTGTTGCATATCCTTTGTCGCGCCTCAGTCGCAACATCATGAACAAGTACATGTCTTTATTAATTTTAGTCGCAGGCTCGGAAATTAAATGATCTAATCCGAGAGCAGCTTTAATTATAGCTTCAGGGCAATCGTAGCTTTGGAAATTGGCAATTAGAATTTGAAAACAATCAAGTTCGATCAAGTGTTCTTAGTTGAGAACCCAAAATCATTCAAATACATTGCCGTTCTGCTTAAGATCGGTAGATCTCTCAGAAATTTCAACAGCGGATGCAAGACATCGAAGAAAATAACTCAGAAGGAACCAACTTATCAGATAATCAAGGTCGACGTCACGACTCTAAAAAATAAACAATAAATAAATGGACTAAAGTCTATCAGTCAGCTGTCGGTAGAAATTCACAGCCCCCTCTAAAGGAGGTTGGGCGGCGAAGCCGCCAGGGGCGCTCAGCCCCTAGTGTTATATCTATAGATAAATTAATACCTAAAACGCCTAGGTATCAAAAACCTTGGAAAATACGAATACCGCCCCTTTAAAACCCAGCAAATTTTCTTCAGAATTAATATCATTAGTCCAAGAATGATTTTTGTATATAATTTCAAGTATTGTTTATACTTTCTTTCTTCAAGTACTTTTGTCCTTCGACATTTTTTTTTTTTTTTTTTTAATATTTGGATGGAATTGGATATTCGGTACCTTGAAGCGAAAAACTTCAGATTTTGGGGAGGTGTTGGGAAAAAAATAGGGAACCTCACCCGTTTTTGATCGACATCAGTGCATTTTTCTAAATTAAATTCACTGCCATCTTGATGGTTTCAACGTGCTCAGAATCCCTTTGAACACGTAAGGATTGAATCAATCATCAACGTTGGGTGGGGAAGGAACCGAGCGAAGATGATTGTAATTATTGCCGGTTTTTGAGACATTGGTGGTTGCTACGAATTGCCGAATAAATTTTTTTAGTATTAGTGCCGTAGAGAGTGAGTGGGAGACGGTAATTGATATTAATTATAACCATAAGTTTGACTTGATGACAACTTGTCAATAAAAAAACCAAGTGTAATAATTTCAAAAACCTCTCCCTTTTCTATTTGTTATACATAAAATTTGAATATCTTGAGATCGCTTTAGCTGCCTTTAGTCCTCCTTTTATTCGGTTGAGCCCACCAGACTGTTGACATGAATTAATATTCAATTTGATGGGAACGCATTAATTGACGCTATCAGGTAATCAAAACTGATGCATAAACGATGAGATCGAGTTAATCATAAAAGCAGCTTTTATAAACTACCTATATCATGAGTGGCTTCTTTGGCAAGTTTTTTTCGGAGGTGAAAGAACCGAATGTTAGGAGAAAACTTTATCTTCAACCTACTCGAGAAAGAACCGAAATTCTGGTGGCTCTGGGCTTTCACAAATAACGGTGTCCCGATCGACGGTTTCTATGAGTCGCTCGTGCAGGTACTAAATATTAACCGAAAATAATTTTCGGGCCGACGATAGCTCACTTCTTTTGATATATCAATAAGCGAGGAAAATTCGAATTCTATAACGTTTTTGCTGTGTAGGCAGGTTCGTAATAAATTTCAATGAATTTTCGTTTTATGGCACCATTGTCCGGTTCGACGGTTGTCGAATTATTGCCTCGATGGTCATGATCTCTTGTCATCCCTATAGCCTCCCTATTGATAAGAGTCCATGCTGAGTTCCATTTTTGGGAACTTATGCTCTGAAACGTAAAATGATAGAGAACATTTTTGATTATTCGTGAAAAAAAGCCGTTTGTAGACGATGCTTCGTGGACTCGGGAGCATGACGGTGCCCCAACAACAGCAACGAAGCGAATCACTGCGGGCACTGCCTCCGTACACGCACGCGGCTTGCCTATTATTTATAACGGGGTGATTTGACGCGCTCGTTCACCCGGCTCTGATGAAGATGTCAACCAGCGAGCGAGGCTCTGGCCTCGCCAAATGTTCATCCTTCTCTCCCATCTGCTTGATATATCGACTTAATCTGAATCGAGGCGGAGAAGACGTGATATATCGGCCGGTGAATCCGAATCCGATGGCAATGTGACGGTCTAGTGAGTTGGAAAATTAAGACGAGTTGGAAACGAGCGTAAAAACGATGAGATTTTCTCGCTCTGTCTTGGCAATACTGATATTATAGTTACTTCCCTACTCGCTTCGCGGTTCAGAGATGGACATTTAATTTCAGCCTAAACGTTCCATCGTGAAGAAAGTTTTCTGGGCGGAGGTGAAGTTTGCATCGATTTGTTGAAGTTGCGATAGCAGGGATTTCATGATTTTTACTCCCATGTTTACTTAGACAGGAAGTATTGGGATCATTCTGGAAAGTTCTGTTCGTGGTCATTGCTGAACAAAAAGCCGCGATGATTCCGTAAATAACCATAAAAATAACTTTTTATAAGCGTTGAAACTGAAATCTTTATACTCAATCGTTATTGGATATGAAAATGTACATCAGAGGGTTCAAAGTTCTTTCAGTTTAACCTGTTTTCTTCTGTGATTTAAACAGGCTGCAAAAATCAATGCATTGGAACGCTAAAGGTCTAAAGGTCTAAATTTTAATATTCTTGAATTACCCCTTACTTTCGCCTAATGCTCATTTTTCGTTATTTTTCTCCTGCGTTTTCTCTTTTCAGTTCCACTGGCTGTGGTAATGATTCTTTTGGATTATTCTTCGATATTTGAGGGAAGAGTCCACCAATTTTGGTTCAAGCTGAATTCGCGATTCATTTTTTACCTTTCGCCGAACCTAAATTTAAAGTTCTACCTACTTGATCTATACCCTCATTTTTTTCTTTAAATTTCAGAATCAGAGCGTTATTATTATTTCCAAGATGAAGAAAAAATGGTTACAGACATATTGAATGCGTGACGTAAACGAGTAGTTGTTATTCTACCATAAATATTTCAAGCCCATTTGCTATTTCATTGTCGTGTCGCTGCCCGTTCAAATACTTAAGGCTCACTAGCTAATGGGCACGTTTAATAGTTGATTGACGGTCCTTTACGAACAATAAGAACCGTTATTAACATGAATGAATAAACATCTGAATGCTAAACTGAATTGAGTAGTCCAATCATGCCACGTTCATCGAGGCTATTGTTTAACGGTGAATTATTATCACTATCAAACGTTTGAACTTTTGTGGTTGGTCAACCGCGACTTATCAGCTTCCAATTCGGTTATTTGTAAATTAGCATTTACGAACTACGAACGTGCCGAGAAGTGCTGGTATACGTATTTATATTTCTTAAACACGTAAAAAATTATGACTCCCCGTGGCCCAAAATTATATTAAAACTACTATATAATAGTGTATTTCTCTATGAAGAGGTTTGTTTTTATAGTAGTTACTTGTTTGGTATGTAGGTGGTGGGTATATCATGTACTTTGTATCATAAAATATTGGGGTTTTCAATTTGCGCAAAGTTTTATCCAAGATAGGCAGTCCAACTTTTAAGTTTTCCAAGATTTGTAACTTGTTCGGTGGATAACTGTTACGAAAAGTCGTCAATTCAGATGTTTGAATATACCAAAAGATAGGTAATTTAACTGTCCACTATTTGTACTTATCCATTTTTCAACCGTTTGTGAGGTATTCCACTATATCAGTGGTATATTCACGAAAACGTCGCATTTTCCAAGTTTAAACTTCCTTTTCATCAATTTAGCGCACAAGAAAGAGAGAATGAAGCATATATTATTTATATGCACTTCACCAACTATCATTATGCTGAATTGGACCAAAATCTAAATCGAAAAATGTTTCACGAAAAAATCAACTTACGATTTTTTTAACCGATCAGTTAACGATTTTTTAATCCTCTTTCAATACAGATAAAAATCTGAAATTTTCAGGATAGTTGTATCTCACCAGGATGTATTTTTGTGATTGTTCAATTTTATTTCATCACTCATTCTTATAGGACAATTTGAGGTAGAATCCGAGTTTGATGTCAAAGCGGCGGAAATTTGACGGCAACGATCAGTATTATCCATTTTAGTTTTGAACTTGGAAAATTCATTCCAAATACATACAGTGCTGTTCAATTTCAATTAATTAATGATACCTACAGGAAATTAGACGTAGAATTCGAATTTGAAGTGAAAAAAATGCCCCAGTTGCTGATCGTTTTCCCCCATGAAAAAAATAGTGGTATATTAGCGATTGAAAATACCTTTCGTGTTATTTGTTCAATGATCGCTATCCGAGTGTCTCTTTATTGAACGATTAAAAACTCCATATTATGCCATTGCATGCGCTTCACTCTTTCATTGGTGATTTAAAATTGTTTCGGGTGGAACGTTCTTGAATTAATTGGAAAAACATGAGTACCTGAAAAAAAATGATAATTTTTTGTTAGAGGTGGAAGAATGTGGAAGGAGACCCTTCATCAATTCACATGGTCAAATATCGATTTCAGTTTCATGCAAAGCACGTGAGGTTTTCGGAACAGAGAGGCCACAAACGGAGGTCAAAATAGATCATTATACAACTGATCGACGTTCAACTCGGTTTTTCAAATACACAGCTCATTTCAAATCATGAAACGAACCAAGAGTGAGTGCAACTGTACGGACCTACTAGAGTCACGTTGAAACGTCTAATACTGCCCATGATTTCGTTTTTGTGTGGAAATCGTGTAATTCAGGTGTCACCCTTCTACACGGTATTATACTAATCGTTGAATAACGCCTTCATTTTCGCTTGCCAAACGTTTGAAATTGTTCTCCAGGTTCTATAAAAAGGTTCTGTCGGATGCATTTAGAATTCGTCGAGAACCTATCAAAGAAACCTTTTTTGTGATTAAGACGGAGCAAAACCCGAAACGTATGCAGTGTTTCACCTTGCTGCTAATATCCATCTGCTATTATTTTAATGTAGATAATTTATCATCGATTGAACTTAGTTTTGTTGTTTGAAATAGCAATAATAGAGTTGTTGTGTGTTTTTTCTTCTTTTTTTTTCGTTGTAGCTTTGTCGCATCGATCGTTCCTCGTTGTTGGGGTTGAGGGGGAGAAAACCAAGGCCACTGGTTCTCCTGTTTTTATTGTCGGCCTGCCAAGCACTTTCGCCCATTCGGGCATCATCAGGGCTTCGTAGCACCATCACAAGGTATCCACGGCCCTCATATAGGGTCGAGGTATATTATATAGGTGATGGTGCTACGAAGCCCTGATGATGCCCAAATGGGCGAAAGTGCTTGGCAGGCCGACAATAAAAAACAGGAGAACAAGTCGCCTTGATTTTCTCCCCCTCAACCCCAACAACGAGGAATAATAGAGTTGCTTATTTTTTAACAGTCCGGAATAAGTACTATTTAACCTGTATTATTGAGCCGTAACATGGATTATCCGTTAGTGATGAAATGAATATTAATATTTTAGTTTCAATGTGAATATTGTTAACGATGTACGAGCTCGATCAATGTTGGAATGTTTTAACATTTTGAGGAATGCTCGTTAGGTCGATATGACGTCAGATTGTCAGTAGCGAGGTTTTGACGTGGGACGAACTACATCCAAAACAGTGCAGGCGATGAGTGAAATGAAGATTTAAGTATGATAATAAGATATTATGCCTGGCTCTGATTGGTGGTAGCTTCACTCCTTGTGATTGTACGATAGAAAAATATGTGGCGCCTGCGCGGTCGCTCTGTCGGGTCTCTCGTGCGCTCAGCGCCGCAAGGGGCCAAAAACCAACAATCCTCGCGCCCCCCGCAGCCTCATCGTACGTCGGTCGTTCTGTCTGCAGTCCAAGATGAATATCCCAACGGTACCATCGAGTTAAACAGAAACAGAACGTGCGTAAAAATGTTATGATAAATCGAACAAATAAAACTGAACTCGATCTTAACGCTATTATTTAATCAAAGACAACTATTGTTTCCGCGCTGAGGGGGAGATTAACTTTTTCACTGTTTTATCTTTTTAATAGCCAAGATTTTTCGCCCACGGGGCGAAGTACCTGTGATCAGTCACTATGAAGTCTGGATAGGTGAATGATCTCGGCCAAAGAAAAATATGGACCAAGCTGATGAACAAGCTGATGCCAAGTTATTCTCTCATAACTGCAGAAGGAATGCTACAACTAAAAGACCTATCCGTCATTTCTTATTATCGCGGCGAAATCAAACTCCAGGGATAATACCTACAAAGTCATTAGGAGGCATTCTACAAGGCTCCGTTCTGGGTGTCTATTAGGAACCCAAAAGCAAAGGGTATTCCATTGTTTTTGACGTTAGTTCTTGTTTCGCTGTAGAGAATGAAATTATAGCGGTACCAGAAAAAACCGTTCAGAGCCATATTTATATTTTTACCAATATCAAATACGCGTAGCCTATAGGCAATGCCTATCGCTAAGTGTTACTAACTGTTAGGAAGCTCATGAAACAGTTGTATCGTCACATTAATAATGTGGGAGTAGGTTTAGAGAACCTTTCCTGATTATATTAATGGATTTATACCTAATCCTGAATGGAGATTAAATACTGCATTCGCCGATGCGTTTTCCATGTACATACTGCCGTCCATTGATAACAGGTTTTAATATATTCCCATTCGCCCGATAAGCCTCTAAGAGCTTTTCTATATATTTATGAGATGAAGCTCATTTAATCTCCTTACCTCACATTTCTTCAACTGTGAAACAAAGCATTCCTTTTCATATTTATCAACATGTATTTACATTTGTAAATTATTTTTCATTGTATTTACATTCGTATTCTACATACTAGCCTTCGCCACTAAGCAGGGGCTTGGCCCCCTCGACTCCTTTATCTGCGCGAGGCAAAATCGAAATGCCCGTGCGCGTACACGACCCTGGACAATTGGAAAATCTTTCAAGTTTTCTCATCGATCTAATAACTCCTATCGAAATAATTATATCATAGTGTTTTCTATGTATCATGGCGAGTTTAACTAGCCAATAATTGTCTGCCCAGGAACTCGCTGATCATTACGGTATACAACCCGTCAAAATTGGCGCATCTGTTTTTTAATATATTAATTGATAGGTTGATGGGGCGGGCGTACCTATAACTCCAACTACTGTGCTTTCGTTGGTTGTACGAAACGTGAACGGTTTTGGTCCAGTTGGTGTATTCAGTTCGTGCTGCCAATCTGCAGTAGCTGAAAAATTCATTTTTTTTTTTTAAATTTTATTGTTTGGTGGCTCCTGCGGTAGTAAGTACTACTGCGCTGAAGCCGAGTTTTCCGATGACAGAAGTTTATAATGTTCTAGAATCGACCAAGAAAACATGATTAATTATCGCTTTTCGCCGCGCGCACTGAAACACGTATGTGTACCAACCGCTGACTCCGACCTTTGGCGAATAATATCCGCTCATGAAATTTTAATAAACGAGAAATTCATTATTTACTCTAAGCTATCAATTCTCAGCAATCAGGAATATCTGTCTGATGATTATTTATAGTCGAAAAAAAGAAGTTAATTTCAAATAAAGCTAATTGCGGCTTCGGCTCGTTTTGAGCGAAGAATGGACGCGCTCCCGCGCAGGCGCACCTCCAATTGCCTGATTGGTGGCCAAGTCTTGATCAAAGGCGGTACGCCACATGAAAGCGCGACCTCTCTTGGAAAATATTTAATTTATAATCACTTGAAGTGACTCTAATTGGGCGGCAACTGTCCGACTTTTATGGACTTGAAACGGCTAGCCTGTGAAGGGGGGCCCTGAGGGCGGTTCTAAAGCCTCCTATGTTAAACCATAGCCTCACACTCCAAGCGGTCCTTTTATTCTCAGACTCCGCCCACAGCGTTTAAATGACACGTTTGTCAACAAGTTTACCCCGTCGTCCTGTCAACCAGTACGAAAGAACAGTTTTTACACAGATAAAAAGACCGAATGTTTTGCAAAAATGTGAACGACGTACTTTGAGAATACCATAAGTAAGCCCTCTTCCTAACCAAGTATCAGTAGAATACTGGTTCAGAAATAATAAACTTCCTTTAAAATCCATGCATAAACTTTTTTTCGATTTATCAATAAGTTCATTCAATCTATTCATCGAATGATTAGACTGCTGAACACGGCTAGGCCTTTTCTGCCATTCATCACAGCCGATTTCAAGCGCAAAAGTGAAACCAACAACCAAACATTAATAAAAGGTACCCCCTTAAGTAACCGTGTTAATATATGATCACCTCAATGAGAGGACGATTTACCTTATAAATAGATTCCTTCGGATGGAATAAATGTTTTTCGTAAATTTCAAAAATATATAGCAAAAATACTTTACAGGCAGCTCAAAATTATAACTTTACGTTTCAATGTTGATTCGCTCTGTTAATTCGCAGTCGTCCGCGCCATTTCCATAAGGAGAATTCCACATTTTTATTCGAATACACTAATCGCTAGTTTTAGTCATCTAGACTGTCGAATCCGGCAAATCCATTGGTATTCGGTAGAAATGTACACAACTGTTCTAATTTATTACAAGTTAATGAATAAGAATCCCCCAAGGGTGAAAAAAGTCAACCACAATGAGGTTATTCGCATCGTTTTTCATTCCGATGAAAATTCCCTGTTTAGTATTGCGCCTTTGTAGTCACTAAACAATTATTATCATTCTTCTCATGGCCGTGTCACTTCTTTTGGTCTTGTATGAAGGTGAAAGAAAAACTAGGCGACTTTCTAAAATAAGACTTGTCGATTAGTTTCTCCCCCCTAAACACCAAACTGTAACTCGTTAAACAGATATTTATTATCAGGTTTTTATAAAGGCATATTTACAAACAGGTATTTATTATCGTTAAACAGTTTTTTAATTGATTCGTGATGGCTTTGTTTCAGGTGAGTACAATTGAGTTCGTTCATTGTCATCAGTTTTCGTAAGTACCTTCCTATTTCCGTACTTATTTGGATCATTATATTAACTTAATGATAAATTTATCGCGCTAGGAAGTCTAATTAAGCATGGCTCCTCATTAAGTTTTTCTCAATTAGTTGGTTCAATGTCCCGGTACGACTATCTATTACCAATAATATAGCTTACCCCTCATGGGATGATGGTTAGAGGAGGAACAATGTTTACGTTGTATTGTTTCTACTGACAAATGAAGTTCAAGATCGTCTGTCAATGCGATTGAATGTAAGGCTAGTCAGTTGGGCGCCTCGTTCCAAGAGATCAATCATGCACCCTCAGTAGATCCGTTAAGTGATTAGGTAGCAGACCAGGAACGATTTTATAGTCGGTATTTTACAATCGGTTGCATCACGGACTTTCTGCTACCTGCCTTTATTCCTGATTATATTTACTTACACACCTCGTCATCTAATGAGAATGGTGTATTATTGAGTCGACCTCAGAACGTGTTAAGGAACACTTATTATAAGACTTGGTGAAAAAACCACGATGTTTCATAGCCGCTCGTCTTTCGCTTACCGATACTCGGCTAAATCATCGATATCACAACTCAAACGCAGCTGTCAGTCACTCCAGGTGGCCTAGTTTCAATTTTCGACGCTCTTCAGAGAAATTTATCTCCATCTCCAGTCCAAACATATAATTATCTCGAGGCAAACGGCGACGGAAGCCGTATAAATAACTTATTACCCATCGACGCATGAACCGAAAGAAGCAAAGAGGATGAATGAGGTTGAGGATGTCCTTCTAATGGTTCGAGTTTTATGGGTGGGACCTGTGAAGGTAATCCGTTGTGACATTCTCTACCTGCTCCCTTCAACTCTTTGTCTAAGGAAAAACCTTTCACTCTTTTAATTGAAAAACAATGATCCTTAGAGGTCCCTCGTTCTTCGTGGTTTTTTAGAGGAAGGCTACAGCAGATCAGAAAACACCCTTAATAAATTATCTTAATTGACTGTGGGTTTAATTTTTGTAGTTCGAGGGGCCTCATGGTTATTAAGCGTTTGATGAGGGCACGAACATAACGAGTAGGAAAAAGCTAAAGAATTTGGGAGCCGATCCTTTATTAAAATGAGGAAAAATACTCTGCGCGGGCATAGCGCATGCTCACTATAATTGTCATCATACTTTGAGGCAACCGCTAATGTGATCATTATGAAATCTATAGGGCCCTAATTAGAGTATCGGTAATGTCAAGAAATTCCTTCGTAATCGGATCCACTTTGCAGACATTATGCTTGTGACTAGAAACTATTGGGAATTTCACTTTTGAACATAGTGGCAATGTTCATGGGCTCCATTTGGAAATCCTTCCGATTGGAGCCAATTAGGACTGTTAGGTCGCGAGATATTTGACTGTAGGGGTTTTATTCAAGTAAACGATTTATCGTGACGCACTATAACGATAAAATAGTGAATAATAATCCAACTCCAATTTCAACTTATCTAAGTTACAACTCTTTAACCTTCTACCAACGCAAAATTCCACGCAATTGCGAAAAACGAAATAGACGAATTTTAGTAAAACGTCTTGACAATATCTGGCGTTGCAACCGGAGTTTTTCGCTACAGATTTTTCGTCTGCGCGTGCGTAAAGAATGACGCTATAATCATGCAAAAATTTCCCGCGTAGTGATTAAAAATTTCATCAAAACCTGAAAACGCGAGTGGATAATAAATTTTGAATTCGGAGGACGTATTTTCCTTACGGTGATCAGGCTCCCGCTCCGCTCGGTGGAGGCGTTTCATGGCAATTTCCTGTCCATGAACGAATAACGGACACTTACGCTAAATAAACCAACTATTAATGGAAGTACATACGAGGAAGGTGCCCGTAGTCGTTTTGAAAAATGTTTGCTATACGCATGGTCTAAGGCCTCGTATTTTTTAAGAAATATTACGCAATCAATGTGTACCATAGCAACCTCCCACAAAAGCATTTATGCATTGTTTATTATACAGTTCAGATTTTCAGATCTGCATGTCACTAAAGCGACGAACTTTGCCATTAAACTTACCTACAGTATTGACAAAATTCGTGGCCCCGTAACTCTATTAATCGATAGCCTTTTCGCTCGGATGGGCTAACCACTGTTTCATGAATTTTGAAATGAGCATTGATAATTATATCATTCTCTGAGCGACTCATGAACCAAAATGACAACAATTCCATTCTTTGCGTCGTTGCTTCTAGATTGAACCTATCTTGTAAATGCCAAACAATCACGCTGTTTTTTCCCCAGCATTGTACTAACGTAAGGGTACGTTCATCGGGAATTCGCATCAATTAAAAAAAAAAAAAAATAAATAAAAAAAAATAAAAAAAAAAAAAAAAAAACATTGAAAGACGGATTGTCAAGATAAGAGGAGCGCGATCTAAAAGTAGCGGGGAACAGAGGCGAATAGTTGACGTCACGAACCCATTCTCCCTACCCCTGGACGTGTTGGCTTCTGTTAGAGCCATTTTTCAAACTTGAAAATTTCATTTAATCTGTAATTTTCACAATTGCTATTTCAGGCCGTTGATCATTCCGATATCCCCGTGGCTTTGTACTTTAGAAATAGAAAAATAAAAAAGTTCAATGCAAATTCTCCATTAGCGAATTAGAAAACGCTAGCAAACCGACCGAAACGACTTCCAGACCTAAAAAAGATTCTTCAGGTGCTACCTAGTGTGCTACTTTTTGAAGGATGAGATAATCATCTTTTAAGTAATCTATACGTACCCAATTTGTAATTATTATCTATACCTGGAAATATTGGATCGCCACAAGTTCTATTCAATGGAAGAGTGTGAGCTGCGAGATTCATCATTTTGAATATTTTCGATTATATGTTCGGTTAACCATGTGATGATGAGGTCATAACCAATGTCGCTGATTTTCAAAAACTATATTTTCGTAATTCGCTTCCTATAACCTTGGATTAAGTACCCGAAATTGTCTCTTCAGATACTGAAGATTTCTTTATGCTTCCCAAAGATGCAAAACTATTGCAGATTCTCCTAGAATTTTTTTGGTTTAAACAGCATTTTAAACAACATTTCAGAATGCGATATGGCCGAACGGGAAAAGTCTTGATCTCTACTAAACTTCACACTAGTTCAGCAAATTCAAAGTGGTCCGAATGCCTCTATCTAGCTATAATATAAAACGTAAGTTGAGTATTCTTAGGCAGTAAAATACTGCTGTCAAAACAACGCACAACGTGTTCCTTGGCCCGTTAACGGTTCGTTTCATTTTATTTTATTTTTCATTTCACGACTTAGACTTGGGCTGTGTAATTCCCGGATTTTTATCCTCTGTTTTCCTCCTTTTTTTCTTCTTTGCCGCCTTGACGTTTGTGAGTTTGGTCTGGCCAGATATTAAACACGGGTCATAAAAGGCATTATCCGCGGGATTGCTGCTTCTCTGGACGTCGGATTTGTGAGAGAAAATTGGAGCTGACTCGAGAGCCACACCTGATTCTCATTGGATTTAATGAATTGCTGACTGACTCCTTTTTATATTCGATAGACTTGAGCTAATAGCATTCAATGATAATCATACTCGTACTACTCGTGTACTCTATAGATTAGTTTACATTCACCTTATATGCGCTCGTTACTAGGTTGGAGGCAGTCTGGGACGCATTTTCATATCTAGTTGGACTATTATCAATAATTCTCATTGTTTTCCTCCATTAATTGCCTTTAGATTTTCAAAAAATCGCTCAATCCGTGACTACATATCACTTCATTAAGTATCCACTTATTGAAAATGAATCCTTGGCCCGATAGCGAAGCATTGCATTTTGTTTAAATGCAATCTAAAATCTGGTTACGAACGGCTTCAAGTTACACTTGACTCCAACTTGATACTCGACGTGTGATACAAGATAATATCATTCTCTACGGATCGTGGAGCCATCAGATGCCTCGGTTCATCCACTTCAACTCGCCTTGAAGGCTCCTTCCATTGCCCCTCTTTCTGTTCCACCTCAAGATCTCCTTTCCCTAGAATCGTACCTTTCATTTTATTGCCTCTTGCATTTATTTATTTACACATTTCTGTGTGCGAGGAACGGAGGAACCCTCTTTCACTGATGCGGTTGACAGCGAAGAATGTTAGCCGAATCATAAATTTCAGCTAATTAATATGAAGACAAAAGGTAGAGGATAGGTACCCCTTTTCGCCTGGTGAGGTTTTCGAGTTTTGTCAAGAAGTTGAGACGTCAGGTCCTCGTGGTGCCCCGTAAAGAATGTTCTTGGACGTAAATCTTTTTTAGAACGTGAATTTCTTCCCTCGGCAAGACCGCTCCGGGAAGAACCAGGCATTCTTGAGAAATTTTATCTGGCCGAAGAATCTTTCAGTTCTATGGGTGAGGACCCAGTGATCGTAACTTTTTATTTAGTATACTTTTTAACACGACAAAATGTTCTTTTTGTTTGAGCGTTGAGTAGAAGACACTTACATTCAATGCTTCAAATTTCATTCGGTATCTTTAATCTGAAAAACTAAAACATTGGTTTTAAATTTTTGGATCGGGTAATACTTCCAGGAAACTACCCAGTTTCCAAACATGTCCGTGTTGGTTTTCTTAGGGTTTGACAATGGAAAATTTAATATTAATTTGTTACCTGACGTTCGTAGCATGTTCAATTTCGTATGTACTAACGGTCAAATAAAATAACTGAAAAGCTGAACTATGATGAAGTACGATGTGTATCACTAATAATACAAATCAAGCATAATTCACTGGCCCCCAGCTTTCAAATACATTCATTTTCGCGTTATGTAAAAATCGAAATATAGTCAATATGCGAGTAACGCGGAAATGCTGTATTTGACCCACGAAATAAAACTCAATCGTCATTCAATCGCCGTCCCAAACATTTCAAGACCTCTACCGTTAGAGCATACTGATTTTTGCAGTCTGTAAAAATTAAAATACGAAATACGCGTGGAGGTACAGGGTGTGATCCAATAAAAAAAAGTTTTTGTTTAATTTTTCAGTTACATTTATTGTTTTATTATTCCATGTCACCCTGGAATTACATGCATTGCATTTATGCATTATTTTCTGGGCAGTTCTACCATCAGCCGAGTAGTCCACCCACAAGAAATCCTCTCGTCGTCGCCCCGCAAACTTGACTCTCTTCCAATCAAATTTAGGCTTAATTCCCGATCCCTGTCTTCCTCCACCCAATATTTTCCATTACCCTGTGTTTTAGTATCTCTAATTTAGCTTGGATCAACTCACCCCTGCTCAATGTGCGCAGAGTGCATAGCCCTCGAAATCGGATTTGCGCCGCCCCTGTACCGACCAGCCGCCACCCCAATCTTCCAATCTCAAACTCGCCCTTTCTCCACATCCTCACAAATACAGAGTACGAGTACCATTCTGATCTTCGTTCTCGTCTTCCTAATGGAGATATATTGACAGCGTTGCTCTCGCACCAGCCCAGGGCCACCCGCTCTCGCTCAGTAACCAGCAACACTGAGGGGTGAACGAAGAGTCTCTCCACGCTACATAAACCAGAATAACTTCCTTCACGGCCGACTCACCAGCAGCAGTGGTGCATCTATATCCTATCCTTCAAGTTGTCCTGGCAACCTTATCCGCCAGTGAGCCGGAAGAAATCCCTTTCCCTTGTACAGTCAATAATTTTCCAGTATTCCCTTACTCATATTTGTCCCATGTTTTAGTAGCATGAGGCATTCAGAAAATACGATTCACTTACTATAACTCTTTTCACACTCCATACCGTGTCTGTTTTCCGCTCGAAATTTTACACATGTTCTGAATAATTATTATCATGTATGTCAAGTAATCGTTCTAACAGTCAAACGAATTCGTGAAGGAGTTGATTTTATTCAAACATTTCCACACTCAGAACTGTTTTCCCTGAACCAGTGTCTTGGCCTATGTCATTCTGTGCGTCTACGGATAAGGAAAAAATGGATAGTATTCTGAAATTATTAACATTTTGAAGTGAAGGAATAATAAACCACTTGACAACAGTCTAATACCCGAGTACAAGTAACCTAATTAACTACCAAATGTGGAAAAAAGAACGTTGCTGAACTTCTTATAATACTCTGTAATTCCGTTATGTTCCGTTAAATGTTTTTGTTTTCCTATTTCGATCAGTGACGTGAAGATGACGTTGGTCATTTGCAGCGTTTTTTTCTTCATATGGGTCAACTGGCTGATAATTTTTCACAGGTTTGATCACTAAACAATTGCGAAATTTGAGTTAAATGACTGATAGGTAGGAAAACTCTCGAGAAAAATTATGAAAAAAAATTACTTACTTCATCTTCACGCCACGAATAAAAATAGAAAAAATCTATTGATCGAATTTAAACGAATATGAGCTTCAAATTGCATGAAAACCACACATTTTATTGCTTAAAAATAAGTGTTTTGCCGCTCTCAGACTACTGTGCGCTAACATTCTAGCCTACCAGATTTCCTAAATAATCTTCGAAAAGCAGTTGTTTAATTGGCCTCTCAATCAACAATGCATAATGTTCTTTTATCCTCGGTGATTATATTTTTAGTTAAAACTCTGGAAAATTTACTCACCGCGTCAGTTTTACGAGGTGTAGTACTTCGTGTTGTTCTACATTCTGATGACTGCGAACATTCTGCCCGTGCCGTCTGTATGTTTAGGTGATTTTTGCTTGTAAAAAGCTCAGCTTGCTCTTCGGCAGAAAAGAAGACTCACTCCGCCGTCCGTCTGCTTCATTGTAGAGTGGAACTCTCTCACCGGATTACCCTGCCTGTCGAACAAAGACGCCAGAAAGTATAATCCCGAACTTTTGCGCCAGGGCTCATCTTCGCTTTTCTTACGCTGCGCAAGAAAGACGGACGTCTATAGTTCCTGTTTGTTTGTTTTCGATACTTCAAATGGTTAAAGTAGGGCTCTTATCTACCTGAAACATTCTATTATCTAACAATAAAAGCACCCTCAACCTAGTCATCTTCCATTTGGTTAAGTCGTTCTTTCTAACCGTAGGTTTTTTTCTATCTTGTGCGCTGGTTTTTTATTGCGATTTTTTGCGTGAAATGATACAAGGAGTACTTAGCGGACCATTTTAGTAGACCTTCTTTGTCGCGAATTGTAGCCATTTGAAGCACGAGATTACTGGGCGAATAAACGAGCCCTACACAGTACTCAGCTATGTGAGTCGTTGCTAAATGCACTATAACGCTTCAGTGTTAGCTGAAATAGAAAATGGAAATTCATAATGTAGAAGTTTTAGAGAATCTTTTAAATATAATGTGCCAAGTATTCATCTCCTCAAAATCGTACTCGTACGTCACATTATTGTTGAGTTGCGGGGACCTTCTAATAAATAGAACTGCAATATTCTTCAGCCGTTGTTCCGGAGTGAGATGTTTTCTTGCAGTTCAAATATGGTTTGTGAGTAATATGTAGAGAAGTTACTACATCTTGAATCGCCTTTGGAAGAACTGCAATCCTGAGAGACGATATACCTCAAAACGTTCCAAATGAGAGTTTCCAGCTCTTTAAACCGCGTATTCATAATTTCACCGGATTCGGGTCCCACATTTTGCTACAAATATTTAATATTTTTCATCCACTCTTTAGGACTTCTTTCTCTTTATGACCAGATATTTTTATCACTTCCACGACGTATCAGATCCCAATACTCCGCGATTGTTATTCTAATTCAGATAAATATATAAATATATATTCATAAATTTACAAACTTTCAATATACAAATTCAGATAAAAATTGTTTTCAGTAAAGTTGTCTTTGGAAAATTAAAAAGTATTTAATCTACGCGTGGAGGTCGATTAAAACGATCTGCCTTACTGCCTTAAACCGGTACCTACGGTTCTGGCGGTGCCTTGTTCACCTTCGCTCCGCATCCTAATGAAGGATCGACAAAAAGCTCCATGTGCGTTGAAGCTTGCAATGGAGCTCTCGTTCTCGTTCTAATACCTTCCCCATCTCTTTGTGATAACGAGATGCCGACATAGGTATCTCGTTTCAAGATCAGTATCAAATTTTCATATAATATTTGTCCTCCTGCGCGACCGGCTCTTCGCTGGTTCAACCTTGAGCTTAATTAGAGATTAGTCCGTTCTATCCATCCCGCAAAGGAAGAGTCCACAAGTGACTAAAATATGATGCCTCGGTTGACCTAAAATGACTACCAAGTGGGAAACCTGGAGCAGGTGCTTTTTCTGGTCCGGTTCAGGCTTAGTTGATTCATTTTTAATAATAAAATAGATCATGTAATTACCGAGCGTGAAAATAATGCTTCCATGCGGTGGTGCTTCGTGTTTATCGAGTTGATTTAAATTTTTTATATCGCTGAATTAACCGCAAGAATTGTGCATTTATTTGCGAGAAGAATGAGTCTTGTTTAGATTGCGTACATAATATGTTGATCATCCATCTGCTCTTTGCCGAAGGGCTGCGTTGCTACCACTGATGCCAAATAATCGAGGGGCGTAGTATAAGTTAAAACTTATCGCCCAGTTAATAAATTTTGTAGACAATCACTACAGTTCCACGCTTGACCTTATAATATAGAATTATTACTTTTGATTGTAAATACCTCCCGCGCCGCAATTCGTTCAATTCCGTTTCATTATCTTATTGTTCTCAATTCTCATTGAGATAATCTCATCATAAACTTTTCTTGTAAATGTAATGCCCAGTAGTCGTCCAATAGTTTCTGCAAGTTCTAAACTAGTTTAATATTTCGGTTTAAGAACTTCGAACGTCTATAAATTATGTTCATTTTATCAAACTTTAATATCTATATGTGAGCGATGCGAAATCACATATTTTGCAAGATTAGTTACTCCAATTTATAGTTTCTCAAGAGGGCTTGCTGTTAGTGTTACCGATTTCTCCTATTGCTGAAATTTATTCGAAATTATACGCCTGAGAAACAGAGCTTCTTGTATCGTATTCAAACTCAAGCGGTGTCTGGGTCGAGTTTGTTCTTGAGATAGCTAGTATTCCTGCCAGCTAATGGGCCACCCTCGCCGCGAACATGTCCGATTCGGGAGCCGGGATTTCATTTCGGGTTCCTTTTATTTGGTCCACAGCGAGACCTCCGGGCACTTGCCTTGGAGTTAAAGCATCCCTTTTAGCCTGCATCAGAAAATCTCGAGTCTTCTCCCAAGGTTTCCTCGGTTCCTTTGTTCTTGGCGATATCACGTTCACCGTCGGCTCAGAGCTGAACTGTCTGGGAGTCGATAACAAAGGGCTGTCTTCTGAACGCACCATTGTCTAACTGCTCTGCTCCCTTTTCGAGCATTGTTAGTCCCTGTAGCTCGAGGAAAGGGAATTCGCGCTACCCCCACCCAATAAGCAATCTTCCATTTTTCAAAAATTTCTCCTATACTCCAACTGAAATGGACCACTGAGACCTTGATCACGTCCGTCAGAAAAAGGAGAGACTATATATTTGTATTCCTTTAGAATTCTCGCGAAGAGCTGCGTTTTTCATCTCATGATTTTCGATTGTTGTTAACGATTTTTCCCCATCTCTTGTTTAGAGTATATAAATCGAAAAATGATTGTACAGTGGTTTATTATTCCTCTATTTCAATAATTATTTAAGAAGACCATCCATTGTGATGGTAATTATTTCGAACATTTGTGAATGTTCCCGTTAAGCAACAGATAGGTAACTATATAAGGGAAAACCTCGTAGCCATCATTTTTATTTTTCTTAAAATTTTCAAATTAAAAGCTGAATTATTCGCCTTACCAGCCGAAGAGAGTGTATGACGAGCGATTTTTATAGCTCCGAGAATTCTGGAATTATACCCTCATGCCTAATTTCTGAAAATCTCGAAAATTCAACACAAAAGCTGTGATAACTCGAGAACCTCTAAAGCTAATGACTCCTTTATGATTTCATTCGATTCAGCGTCCAAAAAACTATGAAAATTGTTACCCAACACACCTTTGTCCCAAAAAAATACCTTCGAAAATGCTAATTTTCCCCCTTAAAACCTCCCAAAACTACCCTTAAAATTGAGGTAGCGATTTGGCTAAAGAATTGGGCAATTGTCAGGCCAAGATTGATTCTTGGTAAAACTTTCAATAATGTAGCTTTTATAATTTTGTCGGAAATGTCTTGACGGCGGATGACGAACGGGCAGAAATGTTTTTATTAGATTCGGATTCTACATGCTTCGAAACGTAAAGCATTAAATTTTGAGGGGGGTTGGAATCTTTTTTGTGGCGATTACAATCGCTTGTTGTTAAATAATAAATCAAAATAAGATACTTCGCCAACCGCTTACACATTTTGTGTCGGCAAACGGGGGATACCATCGTTAATCAATAATACTGTTAATTTCAGTTAATTCAACTTCCAAAGCTTTTGGAATTCCATAAATCGAATTTGCTTCATTATCTTTCTTTAATCTTATTTTAAGAGTTCTTCAGGAGCGTTACTTTATTTTAACTTATAAGGAGAGTTCACATTTACATTACATGGGACGTCATGCAAGCATAGAAGGATTCATATTTATATGCTGAAGAAATTATTTGGATAGTGTTTGGTGTGTTTGGAAGAATTAGGTAAGTGGATAAAATTTTGCTCTCATGCCTGATAATGACTTTGTTTATTTTATGTTAATCTTGCCCTTTTTTATGGTAGAAACTCGTGGCAATAAGTTGAAGAAGATTATTATGTAGTTTTGATAGAACAAGATATTTTGTTGCGATGGATACTATTGTTTATTTTTGATGATGTGATGTTTTTCTTGAATAGTGCTCGGATAATTTTTGTAAAGGGCAAAAGAGGTTGAAAATGTAGATTTTCTCTTAATAGCATCAGTTTAGCAAGTTTTAATTATGTATCTATCAGTGTAATTTAGTCTCAAAGTTACTTGTCAATCTATTTCAGCGCACTTGCAAGAGTTGAAATTAATCCTTCCCCCTTTTGTGTGATCGTTTTTGTTCTGGGGCAGTACAGATTCGTTATTTTACCCATACAGGGTGACAGAGAAGGTTGACGACCATGCGAGGGTCTGCTGTCCGAATCAAAAGCATCTGAGTAGAAACAGTTTCTGAAAGAACGATACCGACACATGGCACCCCTCTTACTGTGACCATTCAACTCCAACAGCCCCGTACTAATGTTTTCGCTCCATCAACATGTTAACATGATTACTCTTGTCACGTTCACATTGTAATGCACTCGAACACCCCGCTCTTCGCTGAGATGGTCCATGCAAGGAAATACATCAAAAATTGGTCCTCGTTTATTTATTATTGGGCTTCATACTATACGGAACGATTGAGGGGTGCCCGAGCTTTCTATAGGATAAATCGAAGGTAAACTTCCCATGGGGAAACCTTGATAATAGGTTTTTATTATCAACCACCGTATAGTTAACCGAGAAATATATTTTTATTATTTACAACTAATTTGCTTATTGATTTTTCTATGTGGCGATTAATTGTCTAGTTTCAGATAATCCTATAGATAGTCGTATAATCAAAAACGGGTCTAGTTTACTTACTATAGGCGCAACAAGGCCACCTTGAGAGACGCTTGCAGAAATTTTACGGAGTAGTGAACAGCGTGCGATTTCATTAGCAGATCGTTGATTGCAGACCAGCCGAAAAAGCCCTTATTAAAATAGTTTTGAAAACGATCGACCAAGGGGGTTTCCATTGTGTTCGAATAGTGCATAATAATAAGAATACGTAACATAAGTAAAAACGAAAAGCAGCAGGGCTTCGTATACCTTGTCATGTCGAAAAAACCTATTACGAACATCGCGTATGAAATCCCTATTAGAATCTTCCATCGTAGATAATGAAAATGTTACGAGTATTCTTTCTTTTTTCGTCTCCAAAGGCTGAAGGGTGGGTGGGATTCAGGCCTCTGCATCGTTCTTCTTCCTATCGCATCTAATTTAATTCCAACCATGAAGAGACGTTGTTCTGTATGTGAGTGAAGTGTGTGCGAGTGTCTGGTTCGGCTGTCCCAAGCCCCTGCGTTTCTTCTTTCACTGCAGACTTTCCAGAATCAATTAGTTGGCTCTTGATGAGGCTGTCATCGCCTCGCAGTAAACTATGAAACCTTTAAACAAACTTCGTGACTGTGGAATCGATCAAAAACGTTTTCCAGTTCCCTGACCTACGCTTCTCACGTCATATCAGCTTTCAGTTAGCGGCTCGTTCGACGCATAGAAAATTGAATACTTTTTTCACATCTCGAAGTAGTCGTTTCGTCTGCTCCGATCGTCGCCCGAGTTCTGTACATGAAACCGTGGCGCTAATTTCATGTTACACTGACGTTCTTCACTGGTTCTGTTTATAATGATGATGAAGTTGTTTAAACTGGAATACGCCTCGTGCTTGTTTTTAAGAATTTGATGATTCGTTCCGTTCTTAGCTTAGGAGCTTTTCTCGCAACGATACAAACCGGTTCTATCTGTAACCATGGAAGAGTACTTTTTCTTGCAAAAACCTCGATTTTCACTCGATAAAACAAGTTTTTTTTCTGCATTTGTGAGCATATTCCTTCCATTATTTGCTATGTAAATTTGAATTGTTTACTGTTGGAAAGCTGAAAGTTTGAAAATGTTTTTCCTGCTAGCACTATTGATTTTTCTTCACAGGTAATAGGTGAAAATCTCTTGAGAATTTCTTCGAGAAATTGAGAAGATTACTAAGTTTCATGTTTTGGCCAGAAAAACGCTGATTAGGTGCGGGGTTGAGCTTCGATTTTGGTAGCCTATCTGATAGGATATCTAATGCTCTTTCCAATATATTCTATTCTTGAGAATACCGTTGGTCATGATCTGGAGAAAGTCATGATCTTCGGTCACTCTTTCCTTCAATTATCTCTCTGCAATCATTACGCAAAATGCATTTGTCATTTTAGGCCTCGATCGTTAGAAATATTGTGGTAAATTTATATTTACTTGTCTTGGAACCCTTAGGTGTTGTGTCACGTACGTTCACTGTCTAATAACAACCCAAATGTTGCAGAAAAAAACAACACATTATTAGAAACTAGAAACTTTCACAAATGTTAACAAATTGAATTCGAGTGGTTATAGTTGATCAAAATCACAATATTAAATATTCTGTAGTATTGGTCAAGTGTTAGTTTGATTCAGCTTGGAACGGCCTGTCCCGACGGATGGCATTGGTATTTTCTCACTCTTATTTAATGATATCATTAGGGAACGTTCAACTAGGAAAGATGCTTACGAATAGCGTCAAGCTTGCTTGCTGCATGGTGAACAAGACGCGTCGAAAGGGATGAGGCTCGTGCCTAAATGACAAAACGTTGGCCGCGGTTTCGGGGACGATCTCTGCCGATGTGGTAGCGGCCGGCGGCCTGACTGAGCGACTGTAGCACCCATCTGTCTCATCTTTCATCGAAGACTAAACATCCGCCCTTTTTCGGCTCGTATCTTCGGCAAAAATAGGTGTTATATCAAGTAAACAAATCTAACTAGACAATGGAGTTGGAGATTTTTCGGGATAACTTAGTTGCATTACTTGCACAAACCTTCGTAACAACCGCTTTGAATGACTACCTTTCTCGGTTCCATTGTTTGTGCGTTTTAAACGATATGGGGCTATTCTTCGCTCCAAACATGAATTACTTATGACTGCTTCAAGTGAAGCCGTTGACGATATCGATTTGGTGTGTCAATTATTATTGTTAGTTGCTCATTTTAATCTACAACAATTATGAAAAATGGCCGGTCCGAAACACGGCAATCTTGTTCACATGTGTAGGAGATTTATAAAAAATTCTATTGAGTTATGAATTTCTAATACACTTTTTTTAACTAATGAATCATCTCGATTTACCGTTCTTGAGAGCCGCATGGCTTAGTGACAATGTAGCGATCTTAGAAATAGTGCGGTGTATTTCGCAGTAATATTGTAGTAACATCATTCAGTAATTTAAAGTGTTATAATTGTATGAAGCATTATATCGTCGATATCATTACATTTTCATTTTAACTATGTAGTACGCTGTTGATCCAAAGTGATGCGGGCACCATCAAGTTGTTTTGGTTTATTATTAATAATAAACCATTGTAATCGCCCAAGAAAAAAAATTTCTAACCCCCCTCAAAATTTGATGTTATACGTTTCAAGGCATGTAGAATCCGAATATCCAATAAAAAAAATTCTGTCCGTCCGCCGTACGCCGTACGCCGTTAGCAGTTTTCCGGCCAAACTGTAAGAGCTAAAAATTTGAAATTTTCACCAAAAATAAATCTCGGTCTTACGACGGCCCAATTCTTGAACCAACTTGCTAGCTCAATTTTAAGGGTATTTTGGGGGGGTTGGGAAGGGGGAGAAAATTCATATTTTCCAAGGTTTTTCAGAAAAATGTGTACGTGGTATCAAATTATATAGATTTTTGGACGCTGAATCGAATGAGACCATCGCCGGGTCGATAGCTTTATTGGTTCTCGAGTTATCGTAGCTTTTGTGCCAAATTTGGGAGATTTTCAGAAATTTGACATGAGGGTATAACTCGAGAGTTCTTGGAGCTATAAAAATCGTTCTATACTCATTGGAATGGTCGTCAAACACTCTCTAATGCTGTACCGTTAGGCAAAAAATTTAGCTTTTAATTAGGAAATTAAGAAAAATAAAAATGATTAAAATTACAATAGTTGCTACGGAGTTTTCCCCTATAGTTACCATCTGTTTTTCGGCGGGAACGTTCACAAATGTTCGGAATATTTAAAATGACAAATGGATAGTCTTCTCAAATCAATATTGAAGTGAAATAATAATAAACCACTGTACAATCATTTGCAGCGTTTTTCCTTTCCGTGATTTCTTCCGTTTTACGAGGGATATCCAGAAAGTAAGGTTACAAGTCCCCTGAAGGGCACAGGGATTTTTTTCCGTTATGAGTGGCATACCTGGTTGTAGAGGATATCCCTGGATATCCCTCGTACATAAATACCCACCGGCTATTTTATCGATGGTAATTTGTAGCTTTGCTGGTTTAGGCGGAAACCTTGGTCTCTCTACTGTCGCTTGTGGCTCATTCACCCTCGTATTGTGCGCCATCTGTCACCACTAAACGGTTTCCAAAACATCCGTGCTGAGTGAGATGCGGGCCAGATGAAAACATAGTAGAGGAGAATCTATATAAATATAGTACCGAAAGGGAGTTGTATGAGTGCGCTGCGACGCCATCCGATGGTGAAATGCTTTGTGAAGTTATAGTGCACGGGTGGACGAATTGGAGATAGAAGATGAAAAGAGGTATATGCGATGGAGTTAGGGAACGGGGCGATGGGTTAGTAATGGTACGTTCGAGACGGAGTTGTTTTGACGTGTCAAGTTATGAATGGCGAGCCGGTTGGGGGACTGACTACCGTAGGACTGGCCTAGAGGTGACATATGAGACCGCAGGGAGCTCCTCCGCCGTTAAGTGCGAACACTTGCTCTAAATGTGATTATATACTTTTGAAAATCCACGACAGTCATTGGAGAAATGAATGAAATAGGTTGTACTAGCACTATGCTTGATGACTGAACGATCTGACCCCTTGTATTCTGCATTTTCGAGGCGATTATGTCGTACATGAATGATAGTGGTAGTGTTCGCGTGACAATATCTTGCGACGCTAGGGCATCTGTTCGAAAACGTATTGAATTGGTTCGGAACTAATTTACGACAAAGAAACAAGTTTCAGAACTGTTCTTCTATATATAGGTGTATACAAGGTCTTGAACGCCACGGAGGTATGGTACTTCAAACCCGTTAAGAAAGTGCACTTACTAACTTTGGCATCTGCGTCCCCTATTAAATCCATAAACGTTAAGTTCTACAGTACCTCTTAGCGCGCCTCGTGTCCGTCGCTACCTCCCCTGTTAAAGTATTTATTTAAAACGTAGCCTATAAAATACGTCTTCACTGCTTACCCCACCAATTTTCACTCGATTTACACCGTTCTATCAAGACTGCAGCTGCTCATCGGTTCGGTTCTGTGGCATAAGTTTGCATTTCGGAATGCTACGAATAAGAGAATCGAGCGTGAATAATTTATTTGACCAGAAAAACATTTTTTTTTTTAACGAGTTACCATTTTTCGTAAATTAGTAGTTCTCAATACTCAGCGGTACTAATTCCCTGCATCCTTTCGTAGCTGCTGAGTGGATTAGATTTTTACAGAACCCTGGAGATTTTGCGAGCTATGTCTTTTATCAATCCATTCTAATGAAAAGTGTTGTCATTATGTTAGGCCTTGATAGTCCGTAATTCTGACAATATTCACGTTTAACATTGTACTTCTTGATGAAAAAGCAACTGGCTATAGAATGCATTGCCACACATCCACGAATAAAGGGTTTCCCGTTTTATATTGTTCGTAATTTGTAATAATTGTCAAAGATTTATGGAACTATAGAAACTTCATTATTGACATGGCTTGCGCCTATCCTCGGGGAACTTTACACGCCCAGTAATTTTAGGCGGTAATCATTGGGAAACTTCTGCTTTATCGATCATGAACTGAATTAATTCCACGAATAGTAATTTTATCGGTTATTTTTTGGTTATTTTTAACATGCGAGTATTTGTGGTCATTATTATTTTTTTTTTCCTTATTCGTATTGTCATTTTTCTCTATTGTATTTCACTTTGAAGGGCGTAAAAAGATATTTCTTATCCTAAGATCTTCATATTCAGCCCCAAATTGTCTGTGTGAAGTATACCACAGCAGATGTCAGTTATAAGAGAACCGTCCCTTTGTATGGGAGACAAACACGGTTGAGGGTAGAAGAACATTGACTATCGTACGAACACGTACTCATTTAACACTGCTGCCTTTGCTCAGCATCAAATTTCATCCTTAGCTGCTATTGTGCTGCGATTACAACCAAAATCTTCTATTGATGGGGATGCGGTCTCCGAGGTCCGCGAACAGAGCGCTTCGAACTATTGAACGTGACATTGAACTGTTCTTGATGAAGCTCTCAATCTCTTTTGTTTTACCGTATACGTACAGATTCAGGTTGACTCGAGAATGTCATGTTGGCTGTTTGTGTCACCGATGTTTTGATGATGGAACAATGAGAAAGAATTGAAAATAATAATAAATTTTAAAAATTAATTGCTCAGGTAGCTATAATGAACTATTATTTTTGCGTACGAGCAGTTGAACGTGTATGTACTATACAGTATAGATCAAGTTCGACTGAAACGTGGTTAAGGATGGAGTTCTTTGGGTTTTATACCACGATTTCCTCCTTGCGAACCATAAAGTTTTTATTCTTCAATTTCAAAAATTTCTCCTGCGTTTTGTAGTGCAGAACGTCCAAGGAAAAAATCATTGATTCGGTGGCTGTCGGTCTGTGGCATCTTTATTGAGACATGCGTAACTCGTTCAATTTTGTTTTTGACGACATTACCTGGGATTATGCGGGGTCAGCAAAGAGATGGACCACTATAAATTTTGGCATGATGGGATCAGTTGTTTGCTTTGCGCATGCACAAAAATAAATCCTGTTCATTTGAATACCTCACGACTTAATAGACCGATTGACTAAATTTCGAAGGTTTGAGGTGCCTTCAAGATGATATTGGTATTTTCCCTTTTTATTTTACATTAACTTTCTAAACCAAAATGAAAATCTGGCGGGTAAGCGGTCTATTTATTTCCCCCTCAATTCTAAAATACCTTTCTGCAGGTTGAGGGGGAGAGTAACGAGACGACCTCTTCTCCATTTTTTCTTTTTATTACGCCGAATACTTTCGCCCGTTCGGGCTTCTTCAGGGCATTATAGGACCAATGGTACCTATGGCCGTACGCTATGAAAACCCCTGGAGAAGAATTCTAAAATATTTACATTTTTCCTCTCCGATATCGTTCTAAGTTAGTTATTCTTCCACGGTTTCCGACCATTCTTGTGATTATTAAAATTATCGAGCACATTATTTATTCTATTACGCTTTTTGGGAACAGAGTTGGTGGATGGGTTGACTTTGAGAATTTCACATCCTTAAACCACGTTGATGAGCTTTATGCGTTGTTATTTTATACCGTGTCGTAGCTGAATCAAGACTCGGTATAACGACAACACGCAGGTATCTCGCGAACAAACAATTTCCCCGATGCTGGAACGAAGGGGACTTGGTAGGGCAAGATTCGTAGAGCTGGGACGCAAGGACACCAGATAATATGTGGGGCTGTTTAGATGGGAGACTCGAGATAAGAACGAACGCTCCAAAAGGAAGACACTGAAGAGGTACGGACGAGCAACGGGAGAACGTAGGTACGGGTAGATACATCTGGACGAGCCATCGCCCCAGCAGACCTTTCTGAGACGTTGTATGGACCTATCGGACTATGGAATCGCGGGTAGTTGGACGGGATAGCCGCAGAGTTGGAGTCAAGCGAACACGTCAACAACGGCCATAATATGTAGAACTACATGGACTGATGAGCCAGTGAAAAACGTGGTTGTGGGAGGAAATGTATGTGAGGACACTGTTATTATGGTTCCTCTGGTTTCGAACCAACCTGCCCTAGTAGAGGGGTGACACTGTTGGCATGAGACCCGCCGTCCGCTCAATTAATATGCATGAAAACCCCGCGTCGTTATACACTGTTCGAGACGAAACTGATGTCAATAAACCATTTAGTGTACTGGGCGTCCTCGTATATTTCTTGAACGGGACGTGGTATTTGTGGAACGCTTGTATATAACTGTTGCTTAATGATTGAGTTGTGATTTCCGAGTACATACGATCTAAGCGGATTGTTAACAAAACAGTTCCAAAATGACTAAGAGGAAATGATGGAGGTCGCAACGCTACTGTAGAATTTCGATTGACAAAAAAATAGCTGGAAGTCATTGGAAAAAGTTTCCACCCCCTGATACGGTTGAGATTACTAAGAATTCGTGGTGAGGATCAAGTTTGATCTAAGCACGTGAGCAAGATCAGTCAGATAGATTATAGGGTTGATCTCTGAAGTGAATCCCATGTATTAATACGTGTGTAGATATTGAAGCGTTTCCAGCTTTTACGATGTATATTAACTTGAGCAGCTATAGAACGTTCATATTACAATATTTGCACATGTTATGTCCGGGAAATAGTCACCCTCGTCGAATATCAAGACGAACGTTGCCAGTTACTTTATCGTACTCAAACCTTTTGCACAAGTTTCAGCTGAAAATTAGACTTTATCTGGTTTGCTAACTATCGTTACCAGGTGCTTTTGGGCGGTTTTGTTACAAGCGATGTAATTTTTCACTATTTGCACTCTGCACGGGTGGTGATGATCGCTATCTAGTAGACTTATTTATTAAATGCCATTTTTTTAATGATCAATCAAAATCTTACGATTTCTGTCGATTCTCAAGTCTAGTTGGAAATGCTAACTACGTACTTATTACAAGAACAAACAGTGTCAAAGCTACGCTGCTCCCATCTCGGTTGTACGTTGAAGCTCAGAAGAAGACTGTTGATTATTTAATCTCACTAAGAGGAAGAAAGATTGAAGATGGGTAGGTAAATGGCGCTTCCCGGTGGAATGTACAGGGCGAGTGATGGGGCGAGAATGGTTGATGGTGTATAGGACCCAGGGGAAATGTTGGCGGAGTGCACTTAGTCCGTCTAATCTAATACTCTTTGGCGCGGAGCGTCTCTTCAATGGCTCTCTTTAAACGAGTTAAATCAATAAAGAATAGTCTGAGACAAATCAAGCTGGAATTGGCTAGAGCATCCATGGTGAGTCCGCTAAATGATTAGGGGATAACTTATGCGCATTTCCTTCGTATTAAAGATTTTTATTCAAACAGTTTCCCGTTAATTTTATATCGTATAGTCTCAAGTTGAAAAATAAGGAGTGCTTGAAAAAATATTCAATTTTTAGCCTCCAGTTTCGTTTTCTAGTCTTGAAAAATATTATTATGGCGGTTGATAGTAAACGCAAGTAGATTATATGAATACTTCAATGAATTATCGTCTGCATTTACCGATGCAAATATTTTGAAAATATTATTTTACTGAACCCATTCTTTTACAAGCCCAAACCGGCTGGTAAAAGACAGTCGAATGGCTTTGCACCTCGCTCCCGAGAAGGAAACTAAAGAAAGAGAAAAGGAGAAAGCAGTTAAAAAATAATACAGAAAGTTTCCGAACCATTATGAACATTGAATGTACTATAGACGAAAGTTTCGTATGTTGCGTCCGAGATGACCCTCCGATCTGAGCAACGAAATCTTCTTTGGATACGGTGTAGAAATTTATTTTGCACCTGCGTGTTGGTTTTGTTGTTATTTCGGAATTTCGCGCCATTTCTTCCCCTTGGAAAAACCTCGTGGAACCACGAAAATACTGTCCTCTTCCTTTCTTTCTCGGCTATTGAAGTGTCATGAATCATCAAAACTAATCAGGGTCTTCTGATCAGTTTACGAATAACCTTGCGCAGTGGCAGTGGGGTGTTAGCGTATTAGTTTTGAAGGGTCCGCCAGTATAGTACGTAAGCCCCAAGTACAAATAAACCAGATTCGGCAGCGCCACCCGTTCACGAGTTTCATGTTACCAAAAAGTAATTAATCCGCCGACATGAGGCCAACAAGACCCGAGGGGGACGGCGACCGACCCTACCCATCCTCATCATACCATAGCAACCTCTCACAACTCTACAAACTACCGAGTCACCGGCCCCACCCTTAACCATTTGCAAAGACGATACGTTATTTATGAAATTGTAAATAAATTAAAGGCTTTCGTTCACCCCCTCGTGCGATGCGCAATTTTCTTTTTTATCTTCTACTTTCTGAAAATTGTCCTCCCATCAGGCGAAGATGAGGGAGAAAAGGGACGGTTTCAACATCGTAAATCTTAATATTCTCCCCACAGTCTAAAAAAAACAACTCAAAATCAATCGAGTGCTCCTCGTGCTTGTTCATCCGTGAAACGTTCGAACTTTTCACCCTTCCCCCTTTTCAACCTGGAAATATTGATATTAATTATCAACAACCAAACTTTTTCTTGCGAAAAACCACTCAAGGTATTTCAATCTATTTTTTAATATTTTCATTCCTCATGAGTATGTTCACCAATCAACCCGAAAATTCTACTCAAGCGGTATATTTTGCTCCGTTAGCGTTCAGCAAGAAACTTTCTGGCTCCATTGTCATCCGAATTCACAGAACTCTGAGCGATGTCTATCCGCGGTTGAATTCGGCTGATTTTATCATCAGGAGCTTAAATCTGTATATATAGTATATATATAGTATATAGTATAGGTATGGGTTTAGTAGTTGATTATTTGTGTATGGAGAGTGGGAATCTATAGGTATTTTTATAGTAGGTAGTACTTTGTAGTTGCTAAAATTTGGTATGTTGGTGGAGGTGTTGTCATGTACTTTGTATCATAATATGGGTTTTTCAACTGGAGCAAAGTTGTAGCAGAATTAGATGTAACAACTTCAAGTTTTCCAAGATTTGTAACTTGCACAGTGGATAACTCAAACAAAAAGTCGTCAATTCAGATGTTTGAATACACCAAAAGATAGGTAATTTAACTGTCCACATTTTCCTAATGTAATGTACCTATCCATTTTTCAACCGTTTTTGCGTTATTCAACAAAAATAGTGGACTATACACGAAAATATAACATTTTTCATCTTCAAACGTTCTTTTCATCTATTTAGCGCGAAAGAAACAAAGAATGAACCATATATTATTGATATACACATCATCAAGTATCATTATGCTGAATTTGAGCGAAATCTATTTCAAAAAATTTTTAGCGAAAAATCCAAGGGGTACCCCTGCGATTTTTTTCAACCGAACAGTTAACGAATTTTTACTCGTCTCTCAATACAGATAAAAATCTGAAATTATTAGGAAAGTTGTGTCTTACCATGATGTATTTTTGTGATTTTTTTTATTTCTCGGAAAAATCTGCAAGTGGTCCGAAAAAATCGGTTTTTGAAAGCTCGAAAATTGGACTTTAACCGTGATTTTCGGGGTCAAAATAAATGCCAATCAATTGTTTTATTATGCAGGAGTCTTCATTTGAACGCCTTACACACGTACATAGCAAAAAATTTGGTGAAAAAAACTTAAACAGAGCCAGAGAAATTATTTTCCGTAAATCGAGTTTTTCGCCGGCCGAAATTCCGAGCTCCGCTGGCATCGGTAATAGTGGAAAATTAAATTTTCGTTTTAAAGCGATTTGAAAGCTATTCTTATAGGAAATTCAACGCTGAATCCGAATATGACGTCAAAACGACGGAATATTGACGACCAACATTAGTTTTTCCCAGTTTCAGTACTACACGGTTCATGTTTTTCAACTTTGAAAATCCGTTACAAATACTTACAGTACTGTTCAAATTTGATTAATTGAAGATTCCTACAGAAAATTGGACGTAGAATTTGAATTCGAAGTGGAAAAAATCAAATTCGAACAATTAATAATATTTTTTGAATTTTTTACGATTTTCATACTTTTGAAGTTTCAACTTTGGGATTTTTTTCGACACGTTCCCGAAATGGGACAGATTAGGTGCTGTGGAAGAAAATGAAGGAAATTTAACGTAGAATTCATTAAAAATACGAAAATGGCTGGCTTATATGATAGCTCTCGAGATATATTCCACTTTATGTCAAAAAACGTGTTTTGACTTTCCTTCAAACGTTAATAACTCCGCGGGGACATAACATAAAAATATAATTAAACACACCAAATTGTAGGATTTTGATAGCTCTTTCTCGTCTCTGGGTAATATACCTATGTAAAAGTGGTCGGTTCAAAAGTTATTGGCGAAAAACATGCGAAAAAACGCGAAAAACAGGGTCATAAAATTTTAAAGGGCAATAAAATTTGAACAGAGGTTTAATAAAAAAAAAGAAGACTTTTCCAGCCGATGAAGTTTTCTCAATTGAACGGCACTATGACTAAAATTTGATTACCTATCCCCAGTTTCTCAATCAATCGTATACCCAAGGATTTTTGACTTTCACTTCGGGCTGCTCTAGCTCCGGCAAAAATCGATCAACGAACGAATTCTAGTACTTTTTCGTTTAAAGAATTTATCCATGAACAAAATGCGCTCATAAAATCTTATCGCGTTGTTGGAATTTTTCGAGAAAATCGCGATCGACTGCGGAAAAACTTCGAAAAAGCTCAAATTTTGACATTTTCCTCCCTCACGAAAAATTAAGGTCGAAAATCAAAAAAGTAAGAATTAACCCCATCAGGAATTTCGATTTAATTGACGAATATAGTGTCAAATATTTCGCATGTCGGTAAAAATTTGGGGTTAAGTATGGATGAACGATTGGTTTTGTTAAATATTTGCTATCGATTTGGTCAGGACTCTTGGAGGTGAAAATTTTATTGGTGATCAATAAATTGTATTGATAGTAGTTGTTCATTTTGAAAATGCACCTCGAACATCGGACCGATGGTAAGCGCTAGCAATGGCGGAGGGTACCGTCATAGGATGGGCATCCATCACGGTCCATTTAGCATAGTGATGAATTAGAACATTAAAGTTGTGTGACTCGGTTGCTACCTGTCTGATGCGTTCGCCACTCTAATCGTCTCCCATTTTTTAGCCCTGCCCCTTCTATCATCATCCGCTTTTAAAGACTTTACTTTATCAAATTAATGTAGCTCGAGGAGCTGTTTTCCTCCGCTCTGTTCCACGGCCTGTGTTTGGTAAAGGAGTGTGCTATAGAGAGATTGTCTGTCTTTATCCATACGTGAGAGCCACATCGTCTTCGGCTTTATGGAGTCGCTCTGGAAGAACCACACGATCTTGACTTATGAAGCACCCTCAATCAGACACCATCGGCCTCACGGATCTAGCGCCGCCCTAATGCGGGACGAAACATTTTAATCGCGCTAGATTTTTCATTGTTACCTTCCAGTGAATTAAAACTGTGCAACCTCTAGTCTTGCTATATTATACGCCCAGACTGAGTGTATGCCAGTTACTTGCTATATATCAACAATTATTCATATGCATGTCGGTTGATTCAACCATTGTGTTTAATTATCATAAGTTATCGTGACGTCTTAGGGTTATTAACCGACTTCAAAACAAGGAGTTTACCATGGTCGACTTGCGGACTTTTTCTCGAAATGTGTTGTCCGCTGGCGTTCAACCCATGCTAGTCCGATCGGATTGCTTCTTTTTTTTTCTTTGACCTACCTAGGTAGGTCCCACAATTTTGAATTGAATCGACCGGGTAGTTACGGCCCCAGGTTGGAGAAATGCCGGGAATCGTGTACATTGCTCGATTTTTTTTTTTGTTTTGACATCATTTTGTTGATAATTCATCTATCTATGAGGGCCCAGCTCAAATTTTTGTTCGGTATTCAGATATGGCGTGAAGAGAAGAAAACATATCGAAAAACGTAATACCGATTTTCCAATTTTGTAGGTTTTTCGAGTACCATTTCCAAGGACGTAAAGAAAAAATATATGGGCAGTCTTGTAGTTGAATGTACTCAGCAAGAACTTCCCAGCGATGGTAAAAAAAATTGTTTCACGTGTAATAAGGGAGTAATAGATGGTTTATATGGACCTTGGTTCGAGACCATAACTTCGAGATACATTTTTTTTTCATTGTTTGTAAACTGTTCAAATTTGAGTTTATTTTGCACAGATGATACTAATTGGACTGAAGCTAGATACTTTTTAGGCCGTATTTCAAAGAAATTGTTTCGAAATCACGGTTTTTGACATTTTGACGGTTGTAGAAAAAAAACTGCGTGAGCCATAGCATTTTTGTTGAAAGATTTCATCAAATTTTCTGCTATCTGCATGGTTTTGAGGGCCAAATAATTTCATCATCATGCACTAACTTTTGGTAAATTTTTAAAATTGTTTCGGATCCACTCATTAGGTGTGATTGCGGATGGTCTTGAGAAAAGTATACTCTAACATTATTTGAGAAAATAAAAAATCGACTAGATTTGTGCAATCCAATAACCAGCAATGGTGAAACATAGAATTTGAGCTTTTACATTTATGGTCAATTCTGAGGTGGATCAATGGTATCAATGCATCCTATTTGATGACCAAGAGCCCCAAATCAGTGAACGGATTATTCCTGACGTTCGACCTCATTTCTGAATCAACATAATAACATATTGAATGTAGTTAGATAACCATTATAGTTTAAAACGTCTGCGCTCAACTGAAATGTGAATTTTTTTATGGTCGGTTAGTAGTAAGTGTCAAAAGCTCAACATAGAAACCATGGACAAGTTCTATAATGAGAGATATATGACACTAAAAAGGAAAAAAATAAATGAATCCGACTTCTAAATGATTTGCCCATAAAAAACTCTGAAAAGGGGAAATGTCCTAACTTCACAGAAACTCAATAATCATCTACACATTTTCCCGACTAGTTCACTAGTCGTATTGACGTGACCACTTCCTGATTGATTGGACTACCTTGTCTAATAATATAAAAAATATTTATTTCTAACATTTCCAAAATGATTGAACGACTTTCCTTTTCACCACTCAATCGCCTCCACAATGGTCATTTCTTGGAGTCGGCGCCTCTCTGGCAGAAGACTACCGGGTTGTTTACACGGAGGTGATGATTACAAATAAATTTGAATTTACAATAAATTAATAGGTGCCTAAGTAATAAATGAGACGGAACACTGTTGGGTCTAGACTTAAACGTCCATAGACAAGTCTGAAATGGTTTCTAGGAAAAAACGTAAATAGTCTGATCTTGTTAAATATCGGCTCCCTGAAATTCTGGATTGTTCTGTTCAATTATCATGAAAAATGACGATGGTTAAATTCTTCATAATTCATATTCTATTGCGTCTCTAACATATTATAAGAGAGGCGCCGACTCAAAAAAAGCGACCATTCAGGAGGTGATAGAGAGGTGAAGAGGAAAGTCGTTCGGGAAATGTTAGAAACAATAATTTTTTATATTTTTAGACGAGGTGGTCCAATCAATCAGGAAATGGTTACGTCAATACGGCTAATAAAATAGTCGTTAAGATTTGTAGATGATGATTGAGTTGCTGTGAAGATAGAACATTTATCCTTTTCAGAGTTTTTTTTATGGGCAAATCATTTTAAAGTCTGATTTTACGGAAATTTTACGGCTGACTAAATATTGGGTAAAATTCGGCACGTAAGCGAGCCAAGGGCCACATGATTAGTTCATAATATATTGTATGTTTAGAAAATAGTAAATCAAGCGATGGCAGTATATGTCTATGTACCACAGAAGTTGCAACTCGAATACGTTGTCCGAAAACGATTGCGTCCTATATGTTGCACAAGCTATACACATTTGGTTAGCGAAGCAATAATTATCGCTCGTACCTTAATGATTCCGTTCGTCCGCTGAATTTTTCAACTCTTATCAGGCCTGTCTTGCTTGTCTCGCCCTAGAACAATGGTTAGAATGCATTCACAACACCGACACTCAATCGTTCCGGTCATCTATCTACTCCTGAGATACCTAATTACACTCCCTCTACCCTCACATTGACCTGCCTTAGGAAAACATCGTATTATCAATTCCGATCCGAACGAAAGCGGAACGGAGGGATAATTTGGTAGCTCTTGCGGATGTTGGGGGAATGAGATTAAGGCTCTGCACATGAATGAGAGAGATAGGATGACACTGCAAAGGAAGTTAAGGCAGAGAATGTAATAGAAATCGAGACTGCCAGCGCATGCGCTCCACCATGCTCCGCCCCCTCGACCTGACGGTACCGCCCCCAACTTCTGCCTTTTCAATAAATTTTCTCTTCCCACCCAACGCTCCTTTTTCTCCACTCAAGCAATGGTTCTTGCTAGTGAGCATTATAAAATTCATATCCGGATGGATAGAAGACGACCTCCGTTATTTTTGGATATTGCGACTAGGAAGAAAATCGAGCATGAGAGCATGAGAATAAGAATGGGATCTTCCTGAAAATACCTGACTTCATTGTCAGAAGCTTCCACTTGGAGAACATGCTCAATATTGTAGTTTTGATTTATTATTCCATAATAGACCATTGTAATCGCCCAAGAAAAAAAATTTCTAACCTCCCCTCAAAATTTGATGTTTTACGTTTCAAGGCATGCAGAATCCGAATATCCAATTAAAAAAAAATTCTGTCCGTCCGCCGTTTGCAGTTTTCCGGCCTAGAGCTAAAAATTTGAAATTTTCACCAAAAATCAATCTCGGTCCTTCGACGGCCCAATTCTTGAACCAACTTGCTAGCTCAATTTTAAGGGTATTTTTGGGGGGTTTTGAGAGGGAGAAAATTAATATTTTCCACGGTTTTTCAGAAAAATGTGTACGTGGTATCAAATTATATAGATTTTTGGACGCTGAATCGAATGAGACCATCGCCGGGTCGATAGCTTTATTGGTTCTCGAGTTATCGCAGCTTTTGTGCCAAATTTGGAAGATTTTCAGAAATTTGACATGAGGGTATAACTCGGGAGTTTTTGGAGCTATAAAAATCGTTCTATACTCATTGGAATGGTCGTCAAACACTCTCTCCAGCTGTATTGTTAGGCAATAAGTTTAGCTTTTAATTAGGATATTAAGAAAAATAAAAATGATTAAAATTACAATAGTTGCTACGGAATTTTCCCCATATAGTTACCATCTGTTTTTCGGTGGGAACGTTCACAAATGTTCGGAATATTTAAAATGACAAATGGATAGTCTTCTTAAATCAATATTGAAGCGAAATAATAATAAACCACTGTACAATCATTTGCAGCGTTTTCCTTTTTGTTTTATGTAAACGGGAAGAAATATTGGATATCCGGATTACTCATGTCTTAAAATTTAGAACATCAAATTTTGTGAGGGTTAGAAAATAATTTTTCGTGAGCGATTTTACGATTTATTATCGAACTAGGGGCTGAGCGCCCCTGGCGGCTTCGCCGCCCAGCCCCCTTCCCGGGGGGCTGCGCCCCCCTCAGTCCAGCGCCCCCCAAACTCCAGTATACTTATTTGAACATTTAGTATACTTATTTGGATTCAAGTTGGATTTCGTTCATAAATCAACTTCCAAGGCAGTATGCGGGGAATCCATACTCAATAGAAACAATTATAGAACGTCTGAACTTTACTTCTGTTAGCAGATAGTGCGAAATAGATGACTTGACATGGGACTTACCTACCTATTGTATCTATCAAACCTGGCTATTGAAATAACGCCTGAAAAATTTTCATTCGATATATATTCATCATGGTCGTTTATTACCTATTTCATGAAAATAAATTCTGAAAACTGTGCGGGTGTGCCATTGGTCTACGATAAAATGTGAACATATTCGTACGCAAAGGACGTTCCTATATCATAGCGTAAGTCTTTGTTAGTGTAAACTTTCACGGTAAAATATTTCACGGAAGTATTGAGTCTTCCGTATTGTACGTTCATTCGATACTTAACGATGGTGGGCATGCAGCCCTGAAGCTGATAGTGTAAATTATACCGCTATTTATATTTGATGTGATGACGAACACTAATTTCGACGCTATCCCGACCGCCGGCGTTTGAGTGTTGGTTTTCAGGGAAGTACGAGTAATTAAAACGAGAGTGGGAATGAATTGGGCGTCAGTTTTGACGAGACAGACCTCTCTGTGTTGAGGAAACGAGGAAGTGCCCTCGAGACATTCTCGGGCTTATTGTATACTTCTACAAGACCCCCTCCTTAGCTCGTCCCTTTTTTGTTCGTGTGGTCGTTCCTCCAAACCTTCAATCATGACAAGTTCTCCAGAAGGCTAAAGTAGCCTATTACATCATTTCTCCACCCTTTGGGGCTATTCGAAGTCTCTAATTGATAGTTTGTCTTCCAATCTCCAACCTCAGTCAACACATACCTTACACGTCAGGACTTGTCAATCATCTTTCTCTGCGTACTCTAAACTTATAGGCAATGCATTATCTTTACTATTAAATTTAGAATCCAGCTAATTCAGAAATTTTCTGTTGAGCAGTGTTTGTTTGCTACGTATTCTCCAATATTAACATTTGTTTGAGAACCGACGTACCTACGGAGATCGGTGACTTCAGAGCAGCTCCCTGGCGCCTACCATTCTATCCTATCTCGTAGTCACTTCGATTATATCTACTCTTCTGTACACCATGCCTTAAATCCTTGATAAAATCCGCACATTTTACTCAAGGGAGTTGCCTGATCATCAGCTATCGCACCTTGAGGAACTCGTATAAAAATACTACCTACATAAACATGGAGATATTATGTTGCCTTTATTTCACCCGGATTCCGGTCTTTAGATATCAAAAATGATATTTCAGTAAGTACTTTGGCCGTATTCAAAAGCCAACCTTTCAAACAAAAGAATTAGGCAGTCAGCATTCATTCTGGACCGCCACGTGGCGTGACGTCACTCTGTGCTCCTGCCTAACCTGATAAATTAACGTCTATCTGGTATTCAACAAAAAAATTTGCTCTCAATCGCCATAATATATTGTTTTTAAAGAGCAAAATGCTGGCCAAACAAAATCGTACGCAAAGAAATAAAATAATTTTCACAATTTGGTCAACAGTGAGCAACGCAATCTTCAAATGGGGTTATTCAGCCCGCGAAGTTTACTATCGAACGGAATGTAATATAAACGTGACTGCGGCTTGTTCGCTGGGGACAGAAAAAGCATTGAGTCAATTTTCGTTTCCATTCCTTCATAGTGAAACGTCCTAAAAGTTGATTACAAAACTGAAAATAACTTCAACATTTTCGAACATTTGGTATTTTGTTCGGCGTTTCGTTGGTTGTCAGATTTTTTCAAAAACAACTTCCGGAAAGTTCTATTTCCATGGTATTTGTCAGAGCTATGGTGGTCATTTTCGTATTTTTAATAGATTCTACGTTAAATTTCCTTCATTTTCTTCCACAGCACCTAATCTGTCCCATTTCGGGAACGTGACGAAAAAAAATCCCAAAGTCGAAACTTCAAAAGTATGAAAATCGAAAAAATTCGAAAAATATTACTAATCGTTCGAATTTGATTGTTTTCTTTTTGAATTCTAATTCTACGTCTAATTTCCTGTAGGAATCATTAATTAATCAAATTTGAACAGTACTGTAAGTATTTGCAACGGAATTTCAAAGTTGAAAAACGTAGGAGTGGCGTAGTATTAAACCTCGAAAAACTGATAGTTGTCGTGAAATTTCCGCCGTTTTGACGTCATATTCGGATTCAGCGTTAAATTTCCTATAAGAATAGCTTTCAAAATCGCTTTAAAACGAAAATTTAATTTTTCACTATTACCGATGCCAGCGGAGCTCGGAATTTCAGCCGGCGAAGAAGTCGATTTACGGAAAATAATTTCTCTGGCTCTGTTAAAAAATTTTTCACCAAATTTTTTGCTATGTACGTGTGTAAGGCGTTCAAATGAAGACTCCTGCATAATAAAACAATTGATTCGCATTTATTTTGACCCCGAAAATCAGCGTTAAAGTCCAATTTTTGAGCTTTCAAAAACCGATTTTTTTGGACCACTTGCAGATTTTTCCGAGAAATAAAAAAAATCACAAAAATACATCTTAGTAAGACACAACTTTCCTGAAAATTTCAGATTTTTATCTCTTTTGAAAGACGAGTAAAAATTCGTTAACTGTTCGGTTGAAAAAAATCGCAGAGGTACCCCTTGGATTTTTCGCGAAAAATTTTTTGAAATAGATTTCGCTCAAATTCAGCATAATGATAGTTGATGATGTGTACATCAATAATATATGGTTCATTCTTTGTTTCTTTCGCACTAAATAGATGAAAATAACGTTTAAAGTTGAAAAATGTCATTTTTTCGTGTATAGTCCACTATTTTTGTTGAATAACGCAAAAACGGTTGGAAAATGGATAGGTACATTACATTAGGAAAATGTGGGCAACTAAATTACCTATCTTTTGGTGTATTCAAACATCTGAATTGACGACTTTTTGTTTGAGTTATGCACTGTGCAAGTTACAAATCTTGGAAAACTTACATTTGTTATGTCTAATTATGCTCCTATTTTGCTCCAGTTGAAAAACACAATACTTTATGATACTAAGTACGATACAATCCCCACCAACTACATACCAAATTATAGCAACTGCTAAGTACTACCCACTATAATAACAACTACAGATTCCCACTCTCCATACACAAATAATAAACTACTGCTACCTACCTATACCTATACCTATACTATATATACTATAAATATATAGTACTATATATAGTAGTGGCAAGGACAACAACCCCACAAAATGATATGTAAGGCCCGAGAGGAGGGGCGGAGCCCCTCCGACGGGCCGACCGTGCGCGATAGCTGAGGGGGCGAAGCCCCCCTCTAAGGGGGCTGGGTGGCGAAGCCGCCAGGGGCGCTCAGCCCCTAGTTAGAAGATAATAGTACACGGTATGGATGAAATCGCTAAATTTGTATTGTTTGCGCTTTGGGGAACAGTCTTTTCAGGTTCAAAAATAAGCACAAATAATAACGGGAACATTGATTATTACTTAGTATCTCAATATGGAAGGTCATATCTCAAGTAATAGCAGTACTATGTTAATATAATAGTAGCAGTTGTATGGATATAGTATCTCGATGTAGTGTTTAAAAACTAGTGAGCTTTTCGATTTATTATTCCATAATTTATATTTCTCACCACGTTGTCAAAAATTATTTTACGACCCCGCCTCAAAATTAGGCGCTTCAAATTTCAAGGGGTTCATATCCGAATTTAATTCGTCGTTCGGGCCATATTAACTTTGTTAAATCTTGACATTTTTCACAAATACTTCACTTAGTCTAATAATTTTTATCCTGGTTTTATATTCTCGGTTGTTTAGACTCGTTTTCTATGATGTTCAGTGTTCAGTGAGTAGTCATACGGGGTATAGTTTTGTTAGTGATTTTCGACGCTGAATTGCATGAGACAATAGCTAAGTCGATTGCTTCATCGGATCACAGCTTCGACAGCTTTTTTTTTACCAATTTATGATTTTCCATCAACTATGATAATGATTGCATTACTCGAGCTTTAATAGAGCTATCAAAGTCGTTCCATACTCGTCAATCTCCAATAACTTTGATAGGAAATAATTTTAATCCAAATTATGCCATTTTTAAAGAAATAAATTACTGAAAAAGAATAAAATTACCGAGGTATTGTTCAGTTGTGTGTTCGTTGGGTAGAAACCTAATCGAATTATAAGTATTACTCGCTATAACTATCACTGCTCGTCCTAGTAACTGATATCATGTTGAAGGATTGCATATCTTCATCTTAAATAGTCATTGATGCCTTGACTGCTATGAAAAAGAACCCAGTCTACAATTATTTGCAGCGTTTCCTCTTTCGAATCGGAACTTGTTTAGTGGAGGAATGTGTAAATAAATGTTCAAAAATACTACCTTCACTGGGACCACAGTATCCCGATTATCCTTAAATTGCACTGCTCACTTATCTGGCTGATATGATAACATCCCAACAGTGCTGCGTATCGTGTGCAGTTATGTTACCGTTCGGTTCATTTAACAATGGCAATGGAAAAAGCTGGTGTTTCGAATAAATTCAAAACTAGTTTCACTTTGACTAGCACTGTTCCCAATATTGCTTGTAGAAATGAAACAGCATTTAACATCTGAGAGGTTTCCATTATTAACGCAACACCCCTTTTCCTTTTGTTGCGCGGATAAGTGAAACACCATGTATAATTGCGTGCAATTTTTTAAATACTCGCGTTTATTGCTGACTGTTCCCTCACTTATGGGCTGATATAACGGTGAAAAAAATAATTGGTTCTACTCAAACATTCGATTTTCAGGCTATGACAGAATGAGGAAATGTTTCAACTGTCCTTCTATCTTTAAAATCGGTCCGATTGTACTTATGGAGCGTTTAATAAGTATTCGAAGTTCCCGACGGACGTTCGGGACCGCCAATTTTTGCCACTGTTTTCAAACAATTCCTTATACTTCTCCGTCGGACAAATTTAGGCTTTCAAATCAACTTCTTCTTGTTGTATTAGACTGATTGAACCTATTTTTGATTCGAAACACGCGTCACAGTTGCCAGTTGTTCTCAGACAAGTCTTGTTACAACTGTCAACTGTTTTCTTATTGTTGTTGTTGTTGTTTTTTTTTTTTCAATGTGTGGCCTCCTTAGCCAGAGTTTTCAGAATTATGCCTCGTGTATATCAGTGTACACTCATATGGAAAAAGTTGTAAAACTTGGCCATATTTACCAGGGTTACTTGGGTCCGCCAGCGCTGATGGAGGTTGGTTTGCTCAGCAACACTCGGATTTCATAATTATTATGAAAAACTTCAACTATATTTCATTTTCACGACTTGAACACTCATCATTCAATAGTACGATTTATATACATTAATTTTACGCTCGTAATTACTGCGCAATATGAAATATTATGTATTATTGCACATGAACAGTCTAATTCTAGTATGAATGACAAAACACTATCGTTCGTTCGGTTCACAACACTCGCGGAATTATCACGCAATTAAAGAAGAAGAAAAAACCGATTCCGAAAGAAAGGTCTAAAAATTCGAATCAGCGACAACAATGAGAAAAATAAATAAGACATAGTAATAAAACATGAAGCATTTTTCTGCGATTAGTTGCCCGACTTAGACAAAACGGTTCGTTTTATTTTTGCGTTTGATCTCGTCACCAGATCTCTATTTTCTGTATTATTTTTTATTGCGGTAGAAGGTGAAAAATCAAAACGGTCGTTGTAAATTTTGCTATAGTTTCATCCCGTTTATGCGTTGTATACTACGACAAGATCGGTACAATCTGCACTAGTTTGAACACATTTTATAAAAAACGATAATTTTGACGAGGTAATCGAGATGATGCGTTTTGATGTCCGCTCAATCACACAGAAGCTTATTATTACTACCGAAAATAATAAACCGGAATAAATTAAAAATTAGCGAAATTGCCTAAAGTTTGTCGAGCGCTCTAGAATTGGTGAGGAGTTCTCGCGTAAGTCGCCACACGTGTTTTGCGGCATTCTCAAGAGCGGTCGGGCTTTTGCCTTTGAAGAGATCCAGATGGGGCAGAAAATAGTGCGGGCACCGGCGACACTGGAGGCAGGAGATTAGCTGCATCAGGATCCCGCTGATTCTGTCGCCCAGGCAAGACTCGTCCCATTCCAATTCACGTGGATGTTTCTCGCACTCGTATAAGAGTAAAGTCTTGAGGTGGTAACCGGTGACAGGATTGCCGGGTAGCTCTAGATGTCGATCCCGTAACGTTTTTAACAGAGATAGACACCGCCTACGGCAGCCGCCGGTCAGCAATCGACTCTCCACTTCCACGAAGGACATTACCCAAGCGTCACCTTCCATCGCACTCTGTTTTCCTTGCATAGCTGCGCATTCTTTGCTGAGCAGGTCGAATCCTTCAGTTTTGACTTCAGCAACCAGGTTAGGATGTGGCCATGGTATGTGCGGTAATGGCCAATGTGCTGCAGATCTTGGCCATACTCCGGAACACTTGAAACTCGGAGTGATTTGAACAACGTAGCGCTCTCGGATGCGCAATTTAACTTCACTCGTGTCAGCGATCATCTTGACAGAATCGCGGTAGGCGCATTTATCGCACGCCTGTGCCACTAGCGTTTGGAATCGTGAGCGGATCTTCCTCGCGGACAAGTAACCGGAGGCTGTGATGAACTCGACCCACAGGGACATTGACCGTTTGCGGCCATCGCTTAGCTTGAGAACGGCGCATCCGGGGATCGATCCATCGTCAACAAAATTGAACACACCCATGTTGTTCAAGTAGAGAACTACCTCGAATTCCGTCGGCGAAATGACATCGAGTCCTTCGAACCGGCCGTTGCACTCGGTCAAACTAGAAATAAACCGGGGCTCTTGCACTTCAACTTCGCGGAGTACATCCTGTACCACCTTGCACACTTCCCGCACCGTCTTCGCGATCGTCACTTTCCGCGACTGGACACGTTCGCCGTAGTATTTATTCAGCTGGTACAGCACCTTGCTCTGCGCAGCCAACATGTCAGCCGGCACGAGCATCGCGTACGTTCCTTCGCATCCCCCGTCACAGGTCGCTCCAAAATACCGACTGAGAAACTCACCGCGCTCAAGACTCGAAGTCGAAGGCTTCCCTTCTGAGTGTAAGCGAGAGAGCAAGGAGAAGGGAGAACTTCGGTAGCGGACACGTTTTCGTTGCGAAGGGTCCGCCTCGGAGACTCCGCCCAAAAGACGACTGACTCCTCCCAACTCTTCGTCGGATCAATACAGGACTTCCATAGGACGCCACGCCTTCCCTCGCCGTTCATCTGCTTGTTCACTTTATTTACCCTGCCGGTCGTCAATAACTTCCTCTTCGTTCTCTATTTGCATCCTTCTCCTGGCAACGCAACACGAATGCCCGCTGACCGCCTTCACATCAACTTACAGACACACACATTGTGCGATCAGATTCCCCATTTTACTCGTCATTACCCTGAAATTTATTGCTCATTAGTCCCTCGCTCATGAGATGGTCCCAGTCATATGCCAACACGTCCCGCCATTTTTACTCCATTGCGCTCCAACTTTTTGTCAAGTTCCCAACGCTACCTGTTACTGTTTTTACTCTTTAATATTATGTATTTCTCTAATTAAACCCCTTGGAGCAATTTTCGTTCTCAAAAATAGTTCGGTTAGTTTCTAGGGGTACTGAAAATCATAATTGAGGACTTTTAGTTGGTGTATCCGATTGATTCTTAATCGAATCATTCGTTGTTTTTTTTTTAAATTTTATGGCTGTGGTAACCTATGGTTCCACATCGCCCTGAGGATGGCCGAAGGGGCGAAAGTACTCGGCCAGTAAATAAAAAATCGGAGAATATGTCGCCTGGTTCTTCTCCCCCTCACCAACCCAGTACAATTAAATTTTATGTGTGACAGGCTAATTATGTTTGTTTCCACCGCAAACTCGTTTCACTTATTTTGAAATTGTGTCTCAATAGACGATTGGTATAATAACTTCCTTTTCCGTCTTCCTTCCGATATTGTAGTATACGACGACCACTATTTTTCGATTCACTTTATTATTGTGAAAGTAAAAAGGCCAAAGGGGGTAGGGGGCTATTTTCAACTCCTCAAAATATAAACTCATCCCATTACGGGAAAGCCTACTAGTGGATTTGATGAAATTTGATGACATATTGGCTAACGATGAGTACTTGAAAAAAATTCACGGGATTAGAAACCATTTGGTAGGATTTCCATGTCGATTTCCTCAATAACGTCTTCACAGTTGAAAAATAAATAGAAACACAACCCTAGCCAGAGAGACAGTTTAGTTTCGTACCGTCTGTTTATACCGTTGTTCGTGGAATTGAAACGTTTTTCATAGTAGTTTTTTCATAGTAGTTATTCAAACACAGAAAGAAATTAGAAAAAAATTTCGTATACTGTCACTCACGATATAATTTCAGTAGGGTTCAGCGTTAGATTTATCACGTGAAACTGCAATATTTTGTTTGTTAATAATGATCTATATTGCTCTCTTGCAAAAAACCAAATCGACTTGCAATTACTCCAAAGTAGCGCGGTGCTATTGAAAAACCGTTCGTTTTTGTAACCGGTTGTCAAAAAACTGCACATTATACTGTTTCAAAAATAATGCCATTATTCATGGCAATAATCATCATGCTTTATTCATGGTATTATAATGCCTTTATTGTGCATGGTTGTTCGTAACTTCAAATTGTCATCCTTCTTATAATTGTAATCTGTCATAAAGGTTCCTTCATCTTTGAAAGGTTGTAATCTTGTTTATTTATATAGACACACACACAAATATTTCAAGACACAATATTTCAAGTTTCAAGACGCTCCAATGGCAGTTGAACGAACCGAACCTTTTTCTAAACAATCCTACGAAACATTTATTCATATTCTATTTTTGAATATAGATTGTGTCGGTCGCTCCATCCAAGTGAAACTAACCTTCAATTTATTTACAGACCCCTCACTAAAACGGTCACAATGATATAGGAACGTAGCGGGAATGGGGAAATAGCGGACGGAGAAGTAACAGTTCTCGACCGTACAGTAGTCGGCTCAATTATTGAAACGTATCTCAAAAAGCCCTTTGAAAGCCGCGCAGGAAATTATACCTGTCGTATCGAGTTAGGCGGACTACAAACCACGCGTTAAATTTGGAAAAGTCGGCGGCGGTCTCTCGCATCTGTGGTACAGTCAGGCGGCGCAGTTACGAAGGCTGTGTGGAAGTCGCCACGATGGCAAATAAATAGAATGTGCTGGCAAGATACTACACAGAGACTGCGAAATTACGTCATTCTACTGTGTGGTTGCGGAAACAATAACTATATCTCCTAGCTTTAACAGCTACATTCACTACTCTTTTATTATTCGGCAGTGCTGTTTTTTCTGGTTATCACGAGGTTACAGAAACGGCGCCCAAGCGTCCTATAAAGGAAATTCGGAGAAGCTTGAATGTAGACAAGTGTCGCCTCTAGCCCAATATGATAAATTCTATTTAAACTGGTTACGAGACTAGAAAAAAAATCATCGTGATTGTTTACGTCAAAAGAGAATAGATTTAATTGTTTATTCTGGAACCGATATGCAAGCGTTAGGTGAATGAAACCAGTGGTGTGCATAGATCACACAGTACTTCCATGTTTGAGTTGGTAACAGGTATAACCAACTATAAAATCGAGAAACTCGTACGAAGGCCGCAACGATAGTATACATCAACTGTTATTGAAAAACTAGCGAGGAGAATCCAAAAATAGAAAAACGCAACTTACCGTGGGAGGGGTAAGAAAAATCAGTTCAGGTTGAAGAGTTACTAGTCCTATTGCTATCCATAATAGTTCATATTAAAATTTAATAGTTGTAATTCGAGATCGATTACACTCAAAGGGGTCTCTCCCTCGACGATAATTTCAATTAATGTCGATGTGTTGAATTATATAGCACCCAGATGAGAATGGTTTCTTTTAACTGGAAGGACTGTGCTATTCGCTTCGTTCAAAGTCAACCAAAACGAAAATAAATTCGACTAGTACCAAAAATGACTGGTTAAGAAAAGTATCTTCTGTGTGTTATTCCAAGTTCATTAGCGTCCGGTTTTGCTCATTTTCACATGCACGTAGACGAGTGCTCTGGCAAATGTTTACGAGTGTGAATTATTATTCAATAATAAACTGTTGTAATCGTCCAGAAATTTTTTTCTAACCTCATCAAAATTTGATGTTTTAAGTTTAAAAGGTATGTAGAATTCTAATATCCAATAAAAAACATTCTGTCCTTCGCCGTACGTCGTCAACACTTCTGAAGAAACTAAATGCTTGAAATTTTCACCAAAAATCAATCTTGGTCTGACAATGGCTCTATTCTTGAGCCAAATCGCTACCTCAATTTTCAGGGTATTTTTGGGGGGTTTTGAAAGGGAGAAAATTCGTCTTTTCCAACGTTTTTCAGAAGAAAGTGTTATTTTTCCACGGGTAATACTTGAGTAACTTTTTTACCTCAGACACACTAAGGCATTGATTTACGGTTACATTATCGGAAAGTATTTCTGAGTCCGGACTATAAAAACTCTTCCATATTCATCTCCGTTAATTTTTGGACGACACTTTCTAACTCCGTTTAAAGACGGGGTTAAAAATATCTCTGACAAGCGTATGGCATATGCATTACGCTCTGGAAGGCTATCACTGAACTGATCGTAATGAAATTTGTTGGAGATATGATTAGTACAACGCGCCTAATCTCTCAATGGAATTTCATAAAAAATTGGCGAGTTATACTAGTCACCAAGGCAATGCCGAATGACAGACGGACTCGGAACCAAACATTTTTCGAAGTTTATGAAACGCAAAATGTGAGTGGAAATTTCTAAATCGGTGTATAAACATTTTTCGGCTCGCGAGGAACATCTAGAGGTTTCCGATCTGTTTCGCCGAAGTTCACAACCAACATTGATTATACTATCGATTTGTCCAACCTTAAACTTTAACCAGCTGTAACGACCCTCAACTTCACCTCAGCGATTAGCTCTTTAGCTTCTTTGCGATTCTAGATGACTTCGAGTCGTCTGATGTGACTTATATGACTCACCAATATTTCTTTAGTGCACTTTAGGTGCACTTCAGCTGAAAGGTTTTCTCCCGTTTTCTGTACCCTTTCGTCATTCACTCTATGTCTAAAAATTAAACTTGATACTCGGAGACTTTGATTTAAACTTGATACTCGGAGAGACAACAACAGCCGTCGCATCTGAGCACAATGGAGTACGAGCAACTCTATTTTGTTACCCTCTTCGCTCAAGGCCCTTCAGACAGATGTTCATTTTGTGCCTTCTTCACAATACTCCTCGTGCTATTCGAAATTGGAGGTATCCTTTTTGTTAAGTATCTCTCTTGCATCAAGTGTATGTTGTGGGGTCCATCATCTTTCGGTTCAGCACTCTCATATCCATTGTTCAGAATGTGTCTTCGGGCGTTTTATCTTGGTCTGCTCTCTACTACCACCGCCTTGCAATTTCGTGACTTTCCTCTTCAGCTTTAGTGTTATTCGCTATTGTGTTAACGGTGAATCTTCTAATTCTTCCGAAGAAAGTAATGTCAATGAAAACTGATGCTCCATATTTCTTCCAACATTTCGGTTAATTATTAAAAAATAAACCATTGTAATCGCCCAGGAAAAAAAAAATTTCTACCCCCCTCACCCCCAAAATTTGATGTTTTATGTTTCAAGGCATTTAGAATCTGAATATCCAATACAAAAAATTCTGTCCGCCCGCCGTACGCTGTCAACACTTTTCTGACGAAACTATAAAAGCTAAATTCTTCAAATTTTCACCAAAAATCAATCTTGGCCTCACAACAGCTCAATTATTTAACCGAATCGCTAGCTCAATTTGAAGGGTATTTTTGGGGGGTTTTGATGGGGAGAAAATTCGTTTTTTTTTTTTTTCAGAAAAAGGTGTATTTGGTATTAATTCCTATAGATTTTTGGACGCTGAATCGAATGAGACCATCGCTGGGTCGATAACTTTATATAACTTTATTTATTGGTTCTCGAGTTATCCCAGCTTTTGTGTTGAATTTGGGAGATCCCCAGAAATTTGGCATGAGAGTATAATAAGTCGAGAGTTCTTCGAGCTATAAAAATCGTTCTATACTTGTTGGAATGGTCGTTAAACACTCTCTTCAGCTGTAGCGTTAGGTAAACAATTCAGCTTTTGGAAATTTGGAAATTATGAAAAATGATTAAAATACAATAGCTGCTACGGAGTTTTCCCCTATAGTTACCAATCTGCTTTCCGGTGGGAACGTTCACAAATTTTCGGAATAATAACCATCACAAATGGATAGTCTTCTTAAATAATTATTGAAGCAAAGGAATAATAAACCACTGTACAACCATTAGCAGCGTTTTCCAGTAAAATGTCGATTGAAAAACTCTATGAAATTCGATGTTGAGATTTTTCGGAATGTATAATATATAACGAGTCAAGATTTCGTCGGATGTTTCCATTTGTACATTCATAATCACGGATTTAGCCTCTTTGAAAAATTTTAAACTGAACATCAATTCATTCGGTTGATGATGATTCGGTTGGTGGTTTCTTCCATTTTCCTCAACCAGCTGGACAAACTTCAGACAGTGTTTTTCATCATTTGATGTGAGTATTATAGAATAATTACAAACGGAAGAGTAAAATTGATGGCATTGAATTATTATATATTTCTTACCGGTACGTAATATTTCTAACCTACTTTACCGTCACCTACTAAATAGCAAGTTCACTCTGTGTATTTGCATGGTTTTCATTATGTTGATCCGAAATGGACATTTTCTGGAACCACCAAATTTTGTCATAACGAAATCGATTGCTTCGATATTGGGAGACGAGTGGTCTTCTTTCTAGCATAAAAACAAAACTGCCCGCATAATGATTGAATAAAACTAGTAGGTAATATTGATGAGCTCTGTTGACGAGGGTAGCGGTTGACCGTGAAGGGATATTCCCATTTCCTCGAACACCAAACTTCTCTTAAAACTGAGCTTGCTTTTTTCTTTGGCTAAGATAAAAGTCCTATCATTTGAAACACGGCCGCCTTATCGAGACCACCTTTGCCCGTTTTCAGCCGACGGGCCAGACCAACATTCATCAGAATAAGCATTTTGATGAATGTGAGCTTTGATGCCTAAAAGAGATAGGTAATCGATAAAATAATTATGATTTCCAATAAAAAATGTCCTCACTTTATTGAACAGTGAACTTTATTGAACTCGACGGCGTTAACTGTGGAGTTTTAATGCTTATATTTTTACTTCCATGTTTACGTAGTAAATGGAAGTATTGAGATCGTCTGAAAAGTCGAATTCGGAACCGAGGTCCTGATGGAAGAAATTTTCATAGTAGTATACTCAGAAACACTTTCTGAACAAGTGTCTGTGTGTCTGTGTGTCTGTGTGTCTGTGTGTCTGTGTGTCTGTGTGTCTGTGTGTCCGTCTGTCCGTCCGTCTGTGGTCACAAACTGACATAAATCGCCATATCTCCCTGAAAAATGGATGAAACCCTATGAAATTTTAAGGGAATGTTTTCCCAGTGATTGTGCAAAATTAGGTTTTTCCGGATTTTGAATTACACACAGTACTTCCGAGATATAAGCGTTCAAAGTTTTTTCTGTTTCGATTTTTACAGGCTATGAGAGTCAATATTTTTCTACGTTTGAGGGCTTGAAATGTCGGTTATGACAAGCAGAAAACACTAGATTTTTTGTATAGTGGGTCACATACAATGCCTCCACGTTATGAGCATTTTTCACGATTTCACAAGTGCATGTTTTGTATTTTGATTTTTACAGGCCGCAAAACTCAATGTATTTGAATGTTTGAGGTCTTAAAATGTTGGGGTTGGCGATTGAATGATGCCTGATTTTTATCAAATGGGTCACATGCAGTACATCCGCGTTATTTGCACATTTGCTACATTTTGATTTTTATAGACCACAAAAATGAATATATTTGAACGCTGGAGGACTTAAATTTTTTCTATATGACAGTTGAATATCGCTTGATTTTTATTATTGGGGTCACATGCAGTACCTCCTCGTAAAACGCATTTTCAGTTGTTTAATTTGTATTTTTTGGGTTTCTTTGCTTTAAATATGACCAACTTTGACCTCGTTCACAAAACTTGTTTTGCATAGTTTGGATAACACACAGTACTTCCGCATTATGCCTTTTTTTAACTTTTGAGATTTTAATAGACCGCAAGAGTGAATATACATTAGACTTTGAATTTTCTATATGACAGCCTAATATTGCTTGATTTTTATAATTGGGGTCACCTGCAGTACTTCCTCGTAAAACCATTTTCAGTTATTTTATTAAGCGTTATTGTACTTTTAGGGTCTCTTTGCTATAAATATGACCAACTTTGACCTCGTTCACAAAACTTGTTTTGCATAGTTTGGATAACACACAGTACTTCCGCATTATGCCTTTTTTTAACTTTTGAGATTTTAATAGACCGCAAGAGTGAATATACATTAGACTTTACATTTTCTATATCACAGCTGAATATTGCTCGTTTTTTATTATTGGGGTCACCTGCAGTACTTCCTCGCAAAACGCATTTTCAGTTACTGTACTTTTTGGGGCTCTTTGCCATATATTTGACCAACTCTGACCACGTTCACAGAACTTGTTTTGTATAGTTTGGATAACACACAGTACTTCCGCCGTATGCCGTTTTTTGCATTAGAGATTTTTATAGACCACAAGAGTGAATATACTTTAGACTTTGAATTTTTCTTTACGACAGTTGAATTTTGCTTGATTTTTATTATCGGGGTCACGTGCAGTACTTCCTCGTTAAACGCGATTCAGTTATTTCATTCTAGCGCTCTTGTAACTTTCGGGTCTCTGCTTTAAATGTGACCAACAACTATCATGTTTTGTTTTGTTTTGATCACATACCGTACTTCCGCCCTACGCCGTTTATCGCTGTTGAGCTTTTTACAGGGTGCAAAAATCAATACGTTCGACGCTAGAGGTATTAATATTTGTAATGGCGAGTGAATGACGCCTGATCTTTACCGCTAGGGTCATACGTTTCGGCCTTCGTACGATTTTCTCGATTTTATAATTGGTTATACCAGTTACCGACTCAAACATGGAAGTACTGTGTGATCTATGCACACCACTGGTTTTCAAACATCTTTCACTATTTCATTCCGTTTTTTGACCTTCGCCTTTCGTGAGATTTACTCATAGCGTGTGGATGTATCAGTGAGTTCTGAACGTAATTAATTGCGTGGAACTGAATGTTAAAATCTACAGTTCTTAATTACGTATATGATGTTATAATGAAATATCGGCGAGGGAAAAATTATTGATGAACCATATTTTTACTTCCTCGTTTAGAGAGCACTTTAACTTTTGGTTAAATTATTTAACTTACCACGTTTTTTACGCATTGAATGTTTTTACTGAATACAAAATTGTTCAAGGGTTTTCGACACAGCATTTCCATGTTTGAATTGGCAGATAGGTATAACCTATTATAAAATCGAGAAACTCATTCAAAGGATGCAACGTTAGTGCATTACAATATCGTTACTAAAAAACTAGCCAGCGGACCCCAACCATGAAAATGCACGAATTCGGTTTATAACGTGGAGTTACGGTGTGTGTGCGCTAAACTAAGGAAAAACACCAATGAAATAACGAGAAATACGTATCACGTGGAAGTACGGGGTGTGACACTAACGATGAAAACCAACATTTCTAGACCTTAAGTGTTCGCGATCTGCGAAAATCAAAGTACAATGGATTTGCGAATAAAACGGAAGTAAGGTGTGTGACTCAGGCAAGAAAAATCAGGCGTTATTCACCAGCCGTAACAAATATTTCAAGACGTTCGAGTATATTGGTTTCTGCGGTCTGTAAAAATCAAAATACAAAATACGCACTAGAGTAATAGTTAAGAAAGGTCATACCGTGGAAGTACGGTGTGTGAGCCGAACGATGAAAACCAAGCCTCATCTGCTTGTCATAACGAACTCCATTTTAAGACTTCAACCGTTCAAAAATATAGACTAATGGCTTGTAAAAATCAAAACAGGAAAAACTTTGAACGCGTATAGTTTGGAAGTACTGTGTGCTATCCAAAACGTTTGTTCATTCATGAGAGTTCTTTTAAGAACTGGAAAATATTAGTGCAGCAGTTTATTTTATTTCTTTTTTTTTTTTTAATTTGTTTCACATATGAAACGTTTCATTTTCGTACATTCCGTAAGGATGTCTCATCGCGGTCGTATTTAAATATTCTCTCATTATATATCTCATTTCTCTCTTTTTCGCTTCCGGTGCAGCGATGCGCGGCCCACCCGCGCGTTAATTCAGTACAGGCCTCGCTCTTCCGGGAACGAAGCGCTGGGAAGGATAGTTTCACCACAAATATCGCCCATGAGAAACTTACCCTCTGGTGTTTCTTAGGGAGGGCCGAGTAACATGCGCTGTTCGTGGCGTCTGAGTATCGATAGGGTGGCGGGGTCTGGTTTTGATTTAGCTAGTATTTATACCTCTGTTCTTTTACAATTCGTTTACGTTATTTCGTGTGTATTTTCCTGGATTACAAACGTACTTTCTGAGGGCTTGGCTACTGCGACATCAGATAACTTATTCGGTTTGAAAAAATTCTCAAGTTAAGGCTATATTGCATGCATCCACTGCTGGTCCGATATAATGATGCAATTTTCTGGGGACCGTGTAGTGCTGAGCCGCTTAGTTTCTTAATTTCGCTAATTAAGTCCAATTTCATCATGGTTGGATTAAAAGTTTGTAAGTTATCCATGTCATAACGAATACTGAGTGGTTGTCAGACATGAATCCTAGAAATTGCGAAGTTCTGAATCGCTAAGTGCAAGTGAAAGTATTGATTTCGAAGTGGAAATGTTCACCGAGTGAAAACGATCGCAAAGTTTCATGTACTAAGGTAACCCGTACTTCCGTAAGATTGCTGGCGAGAATTTTTTTTACTTCATTCGCTTAACGACTGCTCAGATCCTTCCAAATGTATTTCACACGCACACATGCTCCACGCAGTTGATCAGAAAGTGTTCCTGACTTAGGGACTACTATTCAAAATTGGAACGAATCCAACGCAGCGCGCCGTTTCAAATTCTACGGGCAGGGCGCCATAAACTCCATACACCCGGGTGTCTAAACACAATTTTCTAGCTACCCGTTCGCATTATGCTCCGCGATTTCGACCTCTCTTTGCCATACGTTATAGTTTTTCTAACAGCTCACGGCCCTTGTAAGTGTTGTCTCTCTGCGGATTGTGACGATAATATTGAAAGCTCTTGTGTGGGGTTGTAAGGGAGGAGCGAATGTTGGGGTTCTTTCTTTACCAAATCTCCGTCAGATGACACCCAGTCATTGTGTGGATGAGTGTTGAAAAAGAGGATGCTGCTTGCCACGCGACACGGCCAGAGGCTGGTAGGACAAAACATTATGAAGACGTATTCTGACTGTGTCGAGGTGCGATTTCTTGGAAGGACCGACATCACGCTCTTATGATTGGGTAGCAAAAACACTGGCCTTCACGTTCCAGTGACTCGATACTGCACGAGACTACGAGAGCTGTTGGCAAAACGATATCGCACAGCCCGCTCACGCGTTTGGACGACTCTGTGATTTTTTTTATGCATTAATATTGACGCTATACTGTGTACATGAATAGGTGATCTCTGAATGTGAGAGTTTGCTACTCATCAAAACATGAAAATTTTCTTTTGCGGTTCCTAAGTGTGCTTCCATTACAAATCAAGCCTTTTTCAACATTCTATCTATAATAGCATATGTTCACTTAGGAGAATAAACGCGTTCTGATCTGTGATCTCTCGAAATGAAGATTATTGCTCGATTGAAAAAATCTTTCTCTACTCTTAGTAGCTTGGAAAAAAGAAAAAAAAACGCTGCAAATGATTGTACAGTGGTTTATTATTCCTTCGCTTCAAATAAAATTTCAGAAGACGATCCATTTCAGACAGTCATTATTCAGAACATGTGTGAACATTTCAACCGAAAAACAGATTGGTAACTATCGGGGAAAATTCCGTAGCAACTATTGTAATTTTAATCTATTTTATTTTTCTTAATTTCCAAATTAAAAACTAATTTTTTTGCCCTACCGTACAGCTGGAGAGAGCGTTTGACGACCATTCCAATGAGTATAGAACGATTTTTATAGCTCCAAGAACTCTCGAGTTATACCCTCATGTCAAATTTCTGAAAATCTCCCAGATTCGATACAAAAGCTGTGATAACTCGAGAACCAATGAAGCTATCGACCCCGCGATGGTCTCATTCGATTCAGCGTCCAAAATTCTATATAGTTTGATACCACATACACCTTTTTCTGAAAAACCTTGGAAAATATGAATTTTCTCCCCCTCAAAACCCCACAAAAATACCCTTAAAATTGAGCTAGCAAGTGGGGCAAGAATTGGGCCGTCGTAGGACCGAGATTGATTTTTGGTGAAAATTTCAAAAATTTAGCTATTATGGTTTGGCCGGAAAAGTGTTGACGGCGTACGGCGGACAGACAGAATTTTTTTTATTGGATATTCGGATTCTACATGCCTTGAAACGTAAAATGTAAAACATCAAATTTTGAGGGGGTTATACAATTTTTTTTCTTGGGCGATTACAATGGTTTATTATTGAATAATAAACCAAAAACGATTACTTGGAACACAAATGACTCCCTGAAAGTTTATCTCCCAGTTTCCAAGTAAATATGAATAAAGTTATTTGCGTTTTAAGGAGTAGCACAAATAAGAAATTTCACAATTGCACATGCGCAGAGAGGACTATTGTTAATCTTGATGGCGTCCAATCATAAGGCAGTAAATTGGTGGCAGCACATTATCGCTAGAGCGTTTTGCTGATTTCAATTTGCTGAAATTGATTGTGGACCCTCCTTGATTTATCAAGGAGGTTGTAACCCGTAAAATCCCTTCATCGAAATTGAACGAGTTATGCCTGTTACAATGATAATGCCTACAAAAAATTTAAATAATAATGCTGCTTTAATATGAGCTGCGTTAAGATGTTAGAAATGGAAGTACTACTTGATCACGTTTATAGACATCAACTAAATCATAATCACATTGGTCATTATTGTGTGGTTTTTTTCTTGTTCTTGAAATTGCCTCTAGCGAATCCCAGACGTTGTTTGTGGTGTCGTTGTCTCATTGACTACTGTAGGAACGATCTTCAACGCTATTGGACTTGACTACAGCTGATAACTTGCAAAATTTAACTCATTTCTGTATATTTTTCAGTTTCGATTCCACTTTGGTGTTTTAAATTAAGTAGATTTCGTCGTATCAACTTTCATTAGACTCAACCGCTTAGACCTTGAGTACTGCGTATTTGTTTTTCGGGAGTAAGCGTTTGCGCAGGAGTAGTGCCCTGTCTCTAAATATAATTTAATATTCGCTAATAGCTTTCATTCCTACGTTCGTCTCCAAATCACATTCTGAGCGAGGGTGCGAATGACGAAGGGTTGGTCTTTTATCCCTCCAGCTAACCCCCGACTAATTCATTCTTATCTTCTTCCACCAACATTGGTCTGTCATCTTCTAACGCCCATTGCGAGACGAATGGTCGGTAACCTTGTTAGTTCCACGTCACACTTCTCTAGCTCTTAGATGCGAGTATAAGAAAATTCTTGCGGAACCTTTTAACGTTGATGAATTGCAAATTTCATCTCTTGTTTGTATTGTACTAGCAGGATGACGTAAGAAAGCTGAATATCAAGTTGGGAACCGATAATTACTGCTTAATTAATAGCTATGACAGTTACTCCGAATTAACCTTAATTTACTACTTCGTTTTTGGGGTAGAGGGGGAGAAAACCACGGCGACCTGTTCTCCTGTGGGCCGTGGATACCTTGTAATGGTGCTACGAAGCCCTGATGATGCCCGAATGGGCGAAAGTGCTTGGCAGGCCAGCAATAAAAAACAGGAGAACAGGTCGCCGTGGTTTTCTCCCCCTTTACCCCAAAAACGAAGAACGAAAAAAGCGACAAATCCACAACAAATTAATTTACTACGTATAATCGACACAAACTCTTTCGCTTCTTCTACTTGCTGCATTGGACCGAATTCAATTCACCAAGAGCGGAAAGAAATCCAATCCCACATTGAAAACTGGTGTTTCAAAGTTCCATGTCCAGATCGTTAATTTTGCATGAACCTACGATCGCTCAAAAATTGTTCTGGACTAGTTGAAATCAGAACGATAACTTATTTCCAGCCGTGCTGTTTGGGTTCGCGACATGGCCCCGAATTGTTACTGTCCCTAGCAACCGTTGATGAAAGGACCAACTGTTAGATGGCCGAAACGAGAGTAGTTTGTGAACGAACCAGCATAATTGTACGTGCTGTCTGTGACTTACTCTCCAATCTTCATTTTTGTAGAGAATTGAAGTCGCTTCAAATTTCTATCACACAACCTCATACCAAAACGTGATTATACTGTGGGTTATATCTACAAGTAGGTTTTCTGTAGCCGTTTCATTTTAACGTTTACATCGGTACCTATGAATTCTTCCGTACGGCTTAAAAATCACTTCTAAAGTCACTATAATTGTTTTTCCGGGGGTTGTGAGGGGGAGAAAAACCAGACGACTCATTCTCCAATTTTTTATTAGCTGGCCGAGCACTTTCGCCCATTCGGGCATCCACAGCTGTGGACCCTATGGCTCCACGTCGCCCTGAGGATGCCCGAATGGGCGAAAGTGCTCGGCCAGCTAATAAAGAATTGGAGAATGAGTCGCCTGGTTTTTCTCCCCTTTACAACCCCCGGACATCAAGAAATACGACGAGAAGGAAAATAATAATGGTTTTTGTTTGTTTGAATAGTAGATTTACGAAAAATTTGAAATACCCCATCATCTGCGCAGGAGTTTAATGAGCTACCAGTTGAAATCTCAGCACCGTGTTCGTATCAAGATTTGCATCCTATTATAGCTGTCACAAATGTAATCAGTTGGCTTGGGGTCATTGTTTAAAGATCGCTAAATAAACGTAGTTTTACGAGAATGATGAATAAAGCGCACCGAGTCTCCCCGTGCAGAGAGAACAGAAGCTCAATGCTCCAAGGGATGTTTTGATTCACGGGTATCTCGTGTAGTGGGGGAAGTAAACTTATGATTTACGGTCGAGGGTGTCTTCGTTTCATACGTAATGTGGAAGAACTACCGTACTCACTAGCTCAAAGAATGACGTACGGACTTATAGCGACGAACTGTGGAATTCGTTCCGCTTTGCGCTGTGGGAACTTGAGCACGTGGGCCGCCCACCTGGTGCGTCTTATTGATGCATCGCCCGTCATCACGCCATAAGCAGTCTCAAGATTGATGAACCATGAAGAAAAGATGTATTGAATTGTTACTGTTCACCGATTATTTTTAGCAACCGCATTACTCTTGAACTGGAAATTAAATCATGCTGATTCCGTTTCAAAAATATTCATATTCAATTTTAGAAAGCACACAATCATCACTAACCGCAACTGTTAAGTTGCGTGCAGTGTTCTACAATTCACACTTCTGATTGAGCTCAAACATTGGGAATATATATAAAAACTAGTTCAAATTGCATTAGGATGTCTGTTAGTTATTTCTAAATCAGGCGGCGAAAAACGAAACAGAAACGGAAGAGGTTTAAGCGCAGATAATATAAGTAGTTGTTTTCGACTTTGAAGAAGATTATTACGAGACCTAGCTCGAACTAATCATTAATAATTAATAAGCCTAGATACATTAAAATCTTATATATTGTTAGAATTTTTATAGGTATCGGAAATTATGTTTGCTGTCGCCATAATAATGGTGAACAAACTGAACTGCGCTGATAAAAATGAATTAATCATTCCAACCTTCACGAAATGAAATTAAAACACGTCTGAATTGGATGAAAAGTGCCTGTGTCACGAAAGTACTCCAAAAATCAAATAGAGAATTTTTCATATTCGTTAAATAATTAATTCTTGACAAAATGGTAAAGGGGTTTTCAAAATACTTGGTCGCTTTACGGTATTTTGATGCCGAGTTGGGAATTCTATTGTGAGGGTGATTAATATGAACTGAACAAGCTCGTTAACTCACTGTTTTATAGGGAATAGATGGGACCCTAAGATAGTGACCGGACGAGCCGACGAGCTGGTTTTGGATAGCAACGAAAAAAATGTCACTTTTTCCCTCCGTCTAACGAATGAGTCTCTGATCCTCTCTGTTCTTTTTCTTCTGCCCGTATTCTTTTTTCTCGACATTTCGAAGCTTTTGGAATTGATCGAAACTATTTCAATTTAACCGGATACACCGAATGTCCTCTCAGTTCGTACGACGGAGAAAAGAACAGGAATAAATTATTTATCTTCTTCGTTCACTGAGCCGACCGAAAATAGATTGATCATGATAACATGTTAGATGAATGCCAGCTCTTTTTTTTTCTTTTTCTTTTTACTCATGACAAAAATATAACTGTACTCTTGGTAGAAAGTGGTCGATCGTTGAAAAAATCGATCGACTGTTGGCATGTTCCACTGACGAAGAAAATGCATTGTTATTCGCCCTCATCAAACCATATCGTTTAATGAAACCCAATCAAAGTTTAGGATTTTACAACATATATACTGCATTGGATATTGTTTTACAGAACATGTAGCGATGATCTGGTCAGAATGGAGTAATTAACATCCCGGTTTTCATCCTTCAAATTTTCAAGGCTTTTGTGCTTTAAAAGGTACATAATAATTCGTTCTCCCAACTTTCAGCTGGGAAAGTTTTTCCAACGAAAATATTATTTTGATTTTGTCGAACATTGGAATTCTGGAATCTTTATTTTTGATCTTGTAAGAAATCTTGTGGCCCTTCGTTTGTGACTGTGTGAACAAATTTCGTGCACTCGTTATGAAGCGCTCTGTTACAATAACACGTCTGGTGGTTGTTTTCACGATAAAGCACGTATTTTTCTTAATCCCCCTCGAATCGTACGATACGTCCCTTCAAAGAGGGGTTCGCTAATCCTCTGCTCCGTTGTTTAGGCACACACTTGTTAGCTAAAATACCTCATTCGATTTACTTTCTACTTTTCTATTTTATGGAGCAAACTATGTTTTCCTCTCTATCTTTACATCTGATACTTACAGATTGCCATTTCATTAGGATTGAATGAGGCGGATGTCTCGTTATTTTTCAAAGTAGCCGAGCTTGAGCTAATATTATAATTTACAATTTCAATATTCGACCGTTATTTTCTGTTTCTTTATAATCGCGACCTTTATAATAACGTTTACAAGCGTACTGCATAAATAAATTAATGATGATGCGGATATTCGAACTAACGATGAATGAGTTCTGAGTTAGTGAAACCCTTGGGTGGAAGAGCGCATTTAATTTTCAAAGTAGAGGTAAAGTGAAGAATGATGTTGATTGTTGATGGGAGCGATCCAATTATCCTGGACAGAGCCACGAACGTTCGGAGACAGTATTTATTCGGTGCTTTTATCGCGTTGCCAGATCTGGCCAGTTCCCTCTCCGTCTCGAAAACACTCGAAGATCTCACGCAATGATGTGGATTCGCCTCCACTTCAACATCCCTCATGTCTTTCGCACTCTCAATTTTGTCAATTCTTTCGCTTTTGAACATTTCTACCTCAGATACGCCGGCTCGATTGACCATTTCTGCCGCCAAATCCGATTCTGGTTTATCATTTTTATTTGGTGTCTTGAAGTAAAACAGTGTTTTATTATTCCTTTTCTTCAATAACGATTTGAATAGACCATCCACAGAACATAATTGATTGGTTCACGGACGAGAACGTCGGGCATCAAATAAAAAATGTTCCGAGAGCTTTGAAACGCCAAATCCAAGTAGGAAAATTTTGGTCTTGAAGTGATTTTGGTCTTGGTTTTGGTTTTAATTTTTAAATGTTTTTGTATAGGTGCCTCCATGTAACAATTGATTTGACAAAACATTTTTTTTCTGAATGGTTTTCATTCGACAATTTTATTCCGATTTCGACAAAAATTCAGGGATCATTCAGATTATACCCTTTATAGTCACATGTAATTTTCATTGTGATCAAATCAACGGTGGTCTCTGGATGATGATGATGATGAATGGAGTATGTGTCAGCCATTTGGCAGATTATTTTAATTCGATAGGTACCTAATTGAGCGATTATCACTCGCTCAAGCGCTTTTAGCAATGTCGGCTTGTTTAGATTGAGAGATGAGAGGTTTACAAATTAGTAGCCGGGCGCCCAACTTATTTTTAGTACCGACGACAGTGCTGCAGCCGACCCTTTCTAACGTGGAGGAACATATGTGTTATTTGTCGAAGAGGATGTCTTAGTAATTAGGTGAGTTGTCTTAGGCTCAGGCCAAGTTTAGTTAACTAGCCGTCATCGTTACTTCAGTCTAAAAACAACAGACTCTTTTCTCATTTGCTACCTACCGTCGTGCCGGAGCTTATGAAATCATGGAACAGTCATTGGCTGAATCTACCGCCTCTTAGTTTTATTATTTTTCATGGTAACAGTAAAGTGTCTTCTTGCCTTCAGCAGTTCAATTTGAAAGTTAATTCGCTGTTCAAAATTTTTCGATCGGTTTAACTACTATTGACGACTCAAATAGATGAGCTCACTTTTATCAAGTATTCGCTTACTATAATGCAGCTTCAATGCAACCCCGATCATTCTGAAGATCTTTCGAGACGGCGTTTTTCAAATCGAAATTCGAGGTTCGTATCTGATATATTTGAATCGTCCGTGCTGCAAATTTTCATTTTCAACCGATGCGCTGGATACATTTTTTTCAAGCGAAGGGAGCGGAACTTTGATGAACACGCATTTATAAGGACAGATTCGGAAATCCGAGCTCGGAGTTGCGGGGAGTGAAGAGAAGCGGCGAGATCAATATAAAGAGCACAGGTACCGAGGGAACAGTCGGCCGGAGGAGATAAATTGACGGCGGCAGTGGACGCGGTTGCGCCAGAATGGAAATTAATGCGAAGCGGCCTTCTTGCTTGCCTCGACTCACCTCGCACATCAACACTCTCAACAGGGCTATCCGTTTCTTACTATAATAAATAAGGTTCACTGAGTCGAAGAGTGCAGAGACAGCAAAACCGAGAAGATATACATTGAGGCAAGGCAGGCGAAGAGTTGAAAGGTAGTAAGAAATGGTAGTTACAAAAGAGCTCAAACCGCAAGATGGCGTCAACTGACTCAGTCGCAGCCATGACGAAGCAAGCGCAATACACGATACGTTCCTTTGTCAGGCGAGGAAAATACCGACCAGATTAGAATATCCGACATGAGAACTACCCCGAACGAGGATTTCTCATTTTGGAAACCCTCCTTTTATGGTTGGTGCCAAGCTTTATGAATGGATTCTTAAAGATCAATATTGGGTCCACGGTTAGTGAATTCAGATTGCTGTTAACTTTATCCTCGATAAAAAGTATTCAGCTTTGCTTATCCGAAATAGCGTACGCCTCCGTCGGAGATGACTACATCGTTTCACCTCATCTTTTTACTGTTTTGGCCCCCTTAACACCAGCGCACAAGAAGGAGTCGAAGAAAATATTCAATTTTGCGCCGATTAAGCTCTTCAATCTTTGAAATTGGGTGTGCCCGTAATTTGTGGTTAAAATGGCCATTTTTCACAGCTTGGTTAAAATTTGACCATATTTTCACCGGCTACGTCTGAACAGCCTACTAAATTTAGCAAGTAGCTCTTATTCAGTAGCAATGTCAAATAAATGGCGTTTGAGAAATTGCTTCTGAATGGAACAGGATATACCAGTAGTTTATTGAATAACAACGGTTGAATGATAGTATGTAATTCTCATACATTAGCATTTCCTTATTTGGTTAATTTGGTACCTTCTTCCTAAGTTGATCGAAATCAATTTTATATTGTTGCTATAACATGGTTAGTTATATTTTAGAGATCATTAATAATCATCACCATTCATTATAATCATTTAGGATGATGATGGATGAGATTAAAGTTATCCCACTCCCTTAAAACTTATTGCAAGTTACTGAGATATTGTATCAATTTTGCTGTGTTATGTGTGCTGTACCCAATTAGTGGAACCGCCCAGTGGCCGAAAAACTTACTCGTTCCTAGGTCTGGGTACGTCGCAACGTCCTATAGTTATGAGTAAATTCTTCGTTCATTGGTTGGTTTCGCTCATCTGGTACAACGTGACGTAGGTGGTTCTACCATGAAAGCACGTTTCATTCAACTTAGTATTATTTGTCTGCCTTAGGTACTGAAATACTGCGATCATCTACACGGAAAATGGTATTTCTCCGAAGTACGTGCGATTTTCTCGAGACGGTACCTGCTGCAAAACGTTGCCATTGAAATTTTCCTTGCGAGCAGAAGTAAGTAATGCAAGCTTTGTTGAGTTAATCTATATAGTTTAAAGACTATTACTGAGAATAGCTTAAAGAGAAGTAGTTTTAGCCATTATTTTCGGAACGTGAACTTTTTAAAAGAATAATTCAGTTAATTGTAACGGTTTTATTGAATGCTATTTTTTGTCCCAGCATCAATCATGTTCTCATTCCCCGATCAATCGACCGTCAAGCGTGTTATCAAAGCACTTCCCAGAGTTGGCGTTGGAATCAAATATGGCATTCCTCAAACCAGGTTGGTGTTTTTATTCAATTAAATTATTTCAGTGAATTGAATTCAATTTGGATTTTCTCAAGAACACGGAGGTGTTACTGTGTTAATGTTGACCATATTTTACTATAGACGGGCCTCAATGATGTCACCAAGGCAGCTCATGAGAAACTCTAACATGACCCAGAAATGGCAACGCAGAGAGATCTCCAATTTCGAATACCTGATGTTTCTGAACACGATTGCTGGTATGTAAATTTTTATGTATTGTAGTCGCTTTATCTTGAATGCCAGTATTGAAATGATAGTTTAATTTTTTAATGTCATCATACCTTTAAAAACAATTTTTTTGTATCTTTTAAATGTGGGGTTCTTTTTTGTAGGGCGAACTTACAACGATCTGAACCAGTATCCTGTGTTTCCATGGGTTTTAACGAACTACGAAGCAAAAGATCTTGACCTTAGCCTTCCGGCAAACTATCGGGACCTATCGAAGGTAGGGAAAGCAAGTCCTCAATATTGGAGTATTGTTATATCGTTTAGTATTTTTAGATTAAAGTTATGTACGTGCGAGTTCATTTTACTGCAATCATAAAAAATAATGTCCATGGGGTGTGAGGGGGAGAATAACCAGGCGACTCATTCTCCGATTCTTTATTTTCTGGCCGAGCACTTTCGCCCATTCGGGCCCAAGCAGGAGCCATAGGCTGTGAACCCTATGGCTCAACGTCGCCCTGAAGATGCCCGAACCGGCGAGAGTGCTCGGCTAGCAAATAAAGAATCGGAGATTGAGTCACCTGGTTTTTCTCCCCCTCACACCCCATGGACATCAAGAAATGCGACGACAAGGAAAAAAATAAAAAATAATGATTACTTGTGATGCTTGTTCATCGAATAATTGTGCTCTTAACTCTTATGCAGCCGATTGGAGCTTTAAACCCAAGCAGGAAAGCCTATTTCGAAGAACGTTACAACAGCTGGGAACACGACAGCATTCCACCGTTTCACTACGGTACACACTATTCCACTGCAGCTTTTGTGCTCAACTGGATGATTAGAGTGGTAAGTGGTGCTCTTTCAGAAAATATATAAAACTATAATCTGTTGCTTGTATTTCAATATTAGCTGGCATTTTTATTGTATATCTTGTCCATTCAGGAATCAATTCAAAAGTTCATTGCGTATGTTCTCATAATATTATGAGAATCGTTATCTCTTGTTTGTGACAGTTTTATCATCATGTTGCTCAATTGTATAATTTATTCTTGCGGACTTTTTCCTCAGGAACCATTCACAAGCATGTTCCTAGCTCTTCAAGGAGGTAAATTCGACCATCCTAACCGCCTTTTTTCGTCAATCGCTCTTTCTTGGAAAAACTGTCAGAGAGACACGTCTGATGTGAAAGTGAGTCCATCAACACATTACTTGTTACTGCTAAGAGTTATCCTACTTGAAATTCTTGCATTGTGTGGAAATTATTATGTATAAAAATTAATAGTGCAACTGGTAATAGTGCCTGAAAAACTGGCCAAGTGCCACTGCTATCACTACTGTGACAGAGTTCAAGTGAATTGTTAGTACATAAGAGACGTATAAATATGGTAACCCCAAAGCTAGGTGTTCAATCAGATTCTCTTTTTATCAATAATACATTATGGTTAGTAGCTTCTTTTGATGGATTTGGCACATCTTACTCCTTTCTGAGTCAAATTTAGGTGTATATTGTTGCCTACACATTTACCGTAAGAACAAATTCTTACTTTGTAACTTACTTTTGTTTTTTAATCGAATAGCTAGGTATATATATAGCCCTTTCAAGTACCAGTGATGTGGAAAAACGTGGTAGGTTACAAATTGACTTGATACGATTGCATTTAACCATATCAAGAGTTTTAATATTACAAAATGGAAAACGTGGTATGTTGCATCGGCCGTGAACCCAGATTTAACAAAAGTGATGACTGTCATATTAAGTAGTACTGAAAATTGGGTATTTACAACAAACCACGTTTTCCCTCCCTCCCATTCAGTTGATATCCCAATGATATCCAATAGCGTGTTTGCTGATGTGTTACAATAGCCATGTCAACGAAGAGTTTTATGACCTATCATTGAAGTAGAGTGAAAGCCTTGCTTGGAAAGAATGATTTCACTCAGTAATGAATTTTCATAATTACTTAATATATCTTATATTTCCCCCGAACACTCCCTTTCCCTGTTTGTGTGTTGAGTTAACTTGTATTCATCTTCTGGAAAATATTTTATTTCAGGAACTAGTGCCTGAACTGTTTTTCTTACCTGAGATGTTGGTGAATTCTAACAAGTATAAGTTGGGGCAACAAGAGGATGGAACATGTGTGGGTAATGTTGAATTACCTCCGTGGGCGTCTACTCCTGAAGAGTTCATTCGTATTAACCGTATGGTGAGTAATCATTCAAATGAGGTTCTGTGAATCATCTGTGGAGGATTCATACTGTGTCTCTAGCTGTATTATATACTGAATTACTTGGTGTATTTCTAAATTGTAATGTGCAGTACATAGTTACCTATATCCCAACAATGATTAAACCCTTTGTACTGTTCTTGCCTAGCAAACTTGTAGAAACTGGATAGTATTGTATGAACTTCTGTGCTGTAGGTATTTAATCCCCAGCTTAACAGTGACTGTTTATTTTATAGGCCCTTGAGTCAGAATTTGTCTCTTGCCAGTTGCACCAGTGGATAGATTTGATATTCGGCTACAAGCAAAGAGGTGAGTGAATACCTTCTTCATGGTCTATTGACTGCTGGTACAATAGGAATTGACTTTTTCTCAACTATATGTTGGGTCATTGCAATCATCTTGTTGAATAGGATTTAACAAAATCTTCTTTATTAAGCATAATTCTGTTGCAATCCGTGATTTTTGTCATTACAGGACCTGAAGCTGTGAGGGCCACAAATGTTTATTATTATTTAACGTATGAAGGAAGCGTGGATATGGACAGTATTACTGACCCTTTGATGAGAGAGGCCATTGAGAACCAGATTAAGAACTTTGGCCAGACACCTTCCCAGTTACTGATGGAACCTCACCCTCCTAGGAGTTCTGCAATGCATCTGGTTAGAACATTCAATCGTATTGCTGCTGCTATTGCAGTTGAGCTTGAGTTTTTTTCTTGAGTTGTTTATGATCCGTCTACGAAATTGCATTGATTCCCATCGTTTCAGAGCCCCATGATGTTCACACCTGTACCAGATGATGTCTGTATGACCATGAAATTTCCCTCTAATTCGGCTATTTGCCATATATCAGCTAACACCTATCCACAGTTACCTCTTCCGTCTGTTGTAACTGTCACTGCCAGTCACCAGTTTGCTGTTAACAGATGGAATTCAACTTATGTTGGTAGGTATTATAAAACCCTATCTAATATATTAATTAAGAGCATATTAACTTGACTCAGTTGTTCTTTGCTGTCACAAGTTTAGTACTAAAACAGTTACACAATAGAGGTAATCTAACGCTTCCATCCTAGTATAATACAATAAAATTTAACATCAATCTATTTTCTGATGTCCTCTAATACAGCAGTGACCTCGAAAAAGTACTCATACACAAATCCAAGTATAAATACGATTATTGCACCTAAGAAAAAAACACTTTGTTGAGTTTCATTTCAAATCACATTGATACTAGGATTTATTAGTGAAGGAGTGCAAAAGTGAGATTATGTTTTTAACCTAAAAAAGAAAGAACGTTATATATTTCAGTCTTATAGTTGTGGAAGACAAACTTATCATGATAGGAGCAATGCTAGTATAATAGTCGGTTAAATACACCCAAATGCAAAATCTCCTATTGAAATGGTTGTGATAAGGAACCGAATATCTCAAGCTGGTGTCACAGTGCGAACTGTGACACATCCTTGTGTGGACATTAGAATGTAAGATAAATATAATGATTTAGAGTACTCTATACATGTCTGAATATCGAAGTTTATAATGCAGCTTACCTCTAAGCTGCACCTATCACCACTCAGCCAACCCAAGTTCAAACTTCACTTTTGCTGAGTGCAGTACCACTGTTACAAAAATGTGGCTTTACCAATGTTTGACATTTTATTTTCTCGTCTGTATGGTCATTATTCCATTCATTATTCTTTTTTTTAGCTACTGTTCAGCCTCCTAGTTACGCTGAAGCTCCTCAAAACCAAAATACCAATCTGCCTCTATCGATGGATCCACTTCTATGTGAGTTTCAAGTTATGCACGTCTATCTATCATAATTCATAATATTTATAATACAATAATAATAATAGTATAATTCATAATAACTCTCATAATTTCCCTTGTTGCATTGACTAATGTTGCAATATATCATAGGCGTTTATGAAAAAAAAAATTTTGTTGTCAAGGATTTAAGCATTTTTTAAAGGGGGAAAAAAATTCATGTTGTCACATTCCTTCTACATAACTTGTGATTGAGGAAGAGAAAAACGTCGGAGACCAATTATCTGAGTTTTTATTCTTGACTGACAGAGCACTTTTACTCCTTCGGTCATCCTCAGGGCGACGTAGAACCATTTTTGGTTCGTACAGCCATGGTAGAACTGTACATAACTGTACTATTTATTTCATTGTTGTTACTTCAAATTTTCCAGTGCAATCAACAAACAACAACTCGGCACAAAAGCGCCACTTGGGCGATAACTTCAGCCAGAAACTGAGAGTTCGATCCAACTGTTTTGTGACCACAGTTGACTCAAGGTTTCTTGTTGCTTGTGGATTTTGGGATAACAGTTTTAGAGTGTTTTCGACAGAAACGGGTAAGTGGCCACTCCAGGATAATGGTTTTTGGTTCATTATTCAATTATAAACAATCATAATTTCCCAAAAGAAGTTTAACCCTGCCTCAAAAGTTGATGTTTTGTGCTTCAAGGCATGTAGAATCTAAAATGCAATAAATAAAATTCTCTCCGTCTGTCTTCAACGCTTCATGAGGAAAGTATTACACATACTTGAACTTTTCACCAAATATTATTCTTGATCTGAGATTCTTCGGTCAAATCGCCACCTCAACTTTTCTGACTTTATTGGGGGTTTCAAGAAGAGAAAAGTTGTATTTTCCAATGTTTTTGGCACATGGGTGAGTTGTGTTCCAATTTCAATAGATTTTCGAACCCTGAATTGTATGAGACCATAGGTTTTCGAGTTATCACAGAATTTGAGAAATTTGGCATGATTACATTAGAGTCATAATCCAATCTTGAGATAAAGTTGATTCCAATTAAGAATTTAGGAAGAAATATTCAAAATTACGATTTTTGCTGAGAACTTCGCTCTTACAGATACGGACATGACGGATATGTTGTGGATACGTTCTCTAATGTAGTATATGGTCCCTTTAAATTATAATTGAAGCATTGGAACCTCTGTGCAATCCTTTGCAGTTTTTTTTTTCATTTTAAAATAATTTCAGTAGATTTTGTTGTATGATGTTTCTATTTGGTATAGCTATGAGTTATGAAGAAATGTGACCTGTTTTGTTCCAGCCAAGATAGTCCAGATCGTGTTTGGCCATTATGGTGTTGTGACATGCCTGTCACGATCAGAGTGCAATATTACGTCCGACTGTTACATCGCTTCGGGCTCGGCTGACTGCACAGTACTCCTCTGGCATTGGAATGCCCGCTCTCAAACAATTGTTGGCGAGGGTGACATTCCAACTCCCAGGGCCACACTCACCGGTCATGAGCAGCCAGTTACTGCTGTTGTTATCTCTGCTGAGCTGGGGCTGGTTGTATCAGCCTCTGTTGGTAAGCTGAATGTGAACATAAATTACAAAATATGAGGGAATAGAGTTGATGACTGCATGAAAAAAATTATTCTCAGTAAAAATCAAAGCTATTTGACTTCCCTTGAGCTTTCATAAGTTTGCATTGTTCAGAATTGGGAAGGAACAGACTTAGCCTGATATCTTGAAGGTAATTTACAGGTTACATCATATAATATGAATAGCAGAATTAGGAAAACAAGGAGAATGATTTGAGTAGTGGCAATGACGATCTATCTATTCTATGTATATAAAACTGCACAACGAGGAGGAGGAGAGGGATACGATTGATTGAAGAGATGGCTGGAAGGATTTGGATGAAAAAAATTGGGTATACTCAAAATTTAGGCCCATCGGCTGGAAAACCTCTAGAATTTCGATATTTGGTTTTTCAAAACAATTCGAAATGTATCAAAAAACGTTGTTTTGGTCAAATTTCAGATCGCGAAATTTTATCTATCGGACGCTGTATCCGTTTATCGCGTTTCGTATATACTAAACGCATTACAAAGTTATAGCTAGGCGAATTACGAACGTTTTCCTCATTAGGGTCGGGAGGATCGGGCAGACCTCCGGGGAGCTAGGCGATCCAAAGTCGGAACTTGAAATTTTTTATACCAAAAAAAATGCTCTTGACTTATTGAAAGATAAAAATAATTTATATTGAATTCGTCAATATGGTTGAAAATGATAAGGCGAAAAAATAGTTTATTAAATTCTTTAAACGAAAAAGTACAAGAATTTGTTCGTCGGTTGATTTTAGTCGGAGCTAGGGGGGCTCAAAGTGAAAGTTGAACAACCGTGGGTATACGATTGATTGAGAAACTGGGACTAGGCAATCAAATTTTGATCATATATTCGTAAAATAGAGACAAGCTCATCGGGTGGAAAATTCGCCTTTTCTTTTTTAGGACTTAATTAAAGTTTTATAGCATTTTAAAATTTTATGACCTATATTTTCTCGTTTTTCGTTAAAGTCCAATTTTCGAGCTTTCAAAAACCGATTTTTTTGGACCACTTGCAGATTTTTCCGAGAAATAAAAAAAAATCACAAAAATACATTGTAGTAAGATACAACTTTTTTGAAAATTTCAGATTTTTATCTGTATTGAGAGAGGAGTAAAAAATCGTTAACTGATCAGTTGAAAAAAATCGCAGGGGTACCCCTTGGATATTTTGCGAAAACTTTTTTGGAGTCGATTTCACTCAAGTTCACCATAATGATAGTTGATGATGTGTATATCAATAATATATGGTTCATTCTTTGTTTCTTTTGCACTAAATGGATGAAATGAAGGTTTAAAGTGGAAAAATGTGATCTTTTCGTGTATATTCCAGTAATATTCTTAAATACCTCACAAATGGTTGAAAAATAGATAGGTACATTACATGGGGAAAATGTGGACAGTTAAATGACCTATCTTTTGGTATATTCAAACATCTGAATTGACGACTTTTTGTTCAAATTATCCACTGTGCAAGTTACAAATCTTGGAAAGCTTAAAGTTGTCATGTCTACCTCGGCTAAAACTTTGCGCAAGTTGAAAAACCCAATACTTTATGATACAAAGTACATGAAAACACCTCCACCTACATACCAAATTATAGAAACTACTAATAATAGTAACTATAGATTCCCACTCTCCATACACAAATAATTATGACTATAGAAGTGACCTATATAGAAGTGACAAGGACACTACCCCCACCGATTTGTAAGGCACGGCAGGAGGGGCGCAGGCCTTCTGACGCACCGTGTCAGGGGGAGGGGGAGCGCTCGGCCCCTAGTGAGTAATAAAATTGTTTGACCAATGAGATCCATTTAAGCAATGGTAATTGGGAAGAATCTGCTCAATCTGCTGACATTTTTTTTTCTCCCACTTGACTCGGCAGCTGTTTAAAATATGATTTTTTTTATTTTTCCCATATTACAGAATTTGAGAAATAAATCTATTGAGCCAGCTCATTGATTCCAGCGCATTCAGTGATCACTCATGAGCGATTCAAGTCGTTTTGAAATTGTGACCAGTAATTTCATGTTACAATGGAAATTTGTCTTTCCAATGTTCAATTATCAATTCACAACTTTTTATTCCACATAGCTTCTATGACTGTGTGTATTATTGTTACTGCCATTATTACAAAGTAAATAAATCATTGTTATCGTCCTAGAAGTGAGATCACTATCAAATTTGGATTTGTAAAAAATTTTCATAACCCTATTTTCTAAATACTTCCTGAACAAAGTTCACTGAGCTGATAGCGGTGTTAAGTTTGTACCAGCTGATGAAAGTGGGTCTGAAAACTTCTCAAATCCAAAAACACATGTGTAAAAGACCTGAGAATACTATCAGTAGATCACTATCACATTGAGCAAAGAGAAGAGAATGAATTGTATTTGTTATGTTTTCCTATAAATGACTACAAATTTTCAATGCAATCCCTTCGTATCTCTAAATCTTCCAGATGGCCCAGTTCTGGTTCATACCACATTTGGAGACTTGCTGCGATGCCTTGAGGCACCAGCGGGTTTTATCAGCCCTGAAAGTATAGCAATGGCTCGTGAAGGGATCATAGTTGTCAATTACGAGAAGGGTAACATTGCCGCCTTCACCAGCAATGGCAAACGTCTCAGATATGAAGTTCACAACGATAATCTTCAAGTTAGTACAATCACAATCACTATCTGCAGATACTCTCTCAGCAATAATAGATCATTGGAATGTCTTTCAGAAAGCCATGAGATGACTTTCTCATTGCAGTATTTTCTGGCTTGAGACCTGTGGGATATTTTTAGAGAAGTTTGTGTTAAAAATGATACAATATCCTTTTATATAAAAGACTATTTTATCTAGGTGATTGAATGTATGATGCTGACAATTGCAGGTAAGGATTGTTTGCAAGGTTGTTGGGAAGGCATGTTTGCAAGAATTCAATATCCTTTCCTTGGTGGGGCAGTCCTCTTCAGTCCTCAGTTCTCTTAGAGGGCAGAATACTTTATTCTATACCCAAAATCCTAATGCTGGGAAATGGTGAACATGGTGAATTGAGGGCATTAGACGTTTATTTTATTTATTTATTTTTTAGGGATCACAATTGTTCATGTTTCAATAATGAACCACTGAAATATTGAATGGATGTGAATTGAGAATACAGAACGAAGAAGAGTTCATTAAACAACAAAGAGATGTTTACTGTTTATCTTGTTTTTCCTCAAGTTGCTTTTGAAAAGTTATGTTTCTGTTTTGCATTCAAGTTATCATTGTTCAGGTCCATCTGTGTTCATATGTTTGAAAATATTACTACAATCATATGATTACTTACCTTGTTTCAATTCCATGCCGTTATAATAATCTACTTTCTGTTGGCAGTGCCTGTTGCTGAGCAGAGATGGTGAATACCTTATGACAGGAGGAAATAAGGGTGTCGTTGAAGTTTGGCGAACATTCAACTTGGCATTACTGTACGCCTTCCCAGCCTGTGACAGCACCATTCGATCCCTTGCACTCACGCATGATCAGAAGTGAGTGTTCATCGATGACTTCAAGCAATATAACTCAATTTCAATTTTCTTTTATTTTTGTTCCTAATAACCTCAAGAGAACCTGTCATCTGCTAGAAATATTCTATCTATATTCAAAAACAGGTTGCAAGGGTGGAATTTATCTGTGCAGCTATACATTTCACCATTAATGGTCATCTAATTTGAAGTTTGTATTATTTTTCTCTTACTCACATAATTTTTTCAGGTTTCTATTGGCTGGCTTAGCAACTGGCTCGATAGTAATGTTTCACATTGACTTCAATAGGTGGCATCACGAGTTCCAGCAACGATACTAGTCAAGGCTACAATTACTGAGACGAATATTTCATGTGAAATCAAGTTCTTCAAGTGCATGACTCTGAAAAGCTTATAATTTTTGAGATGTGATTGAAGGAAGAAAACTGTACTTACTGTAGGTAATAAGAAGTATTTTGCAAAACGCTTGGGGTCATCGATTATACCTTGTTTGTGTAATCCAAATGAAACATTTTTGTATAATTTACACTTTTCTACAAACAGTTTGAATAGTAATTTGACTTCGATAAAAGTTTGCTCTTACGGAGAAGAATGAATTTGTTAACACTGCAATAATAAAGCATAAATATAAGCGATTCTTCTATAACTGTCGACTACACGCTTATCCAAAGTGCACTATTGTTGGTCTGATTTTTTTTTTTTTTTTTTTTGTTTTGTTTAATCTTTTTGTTGCTAAAACTGACGGTCTCAAAGCTTGAATCTTTTTGAAGGAAGGGGCCGATATTTCGTTCTAACAATAGTAATAACTCAAAACAAGTATTAAGACACTGGAGAAATTTGTGCCAAATGCATTATTTATTGGGTATCTATTATAATGATCGTTGGGAACTACTAGGCCTTTTTACATCAAGATCCCTCCAATATTGTGTATTAATATTGTAATATACATGTGTTATGTATATAATATACTCGCACATTAATTTATGGTTTACACACATTTGCCTCCTTGTAAATAAGCACACAATTAAATTATCTCAAAACCATTCTACCCTAGGGTTTGTGATATTTTGAAAAATACAATAGTTCATATTTTCAGTACACATATGTTGAGATAAAAACCAACATACTTTTACAAGTGAATGCCGTCTCAAATTGGTCATTGTAATGTACATCGATAACCGTTTAACTCAAGTCACATTAAAGAGTTATAAGTTTGATTTTCCCTGTTTGCTGAGTTCCTAAAAGCAACCGCAAGACATGTATTTGGGGGTTTTGTGAAACTGAAAAAAATCATGTACTTAATGATTTGGTCAATCAACTTATATAATTATAGAATTAGTTACTGTTCTAAATGCTCTGTTAGGTTATATGATTATGAATAATGTTACTGAAATAGAATTGAGCACTGTCTCAGCCAATGGACGAGCCCAATTATTTGGTCTTAGACAACTCGAGGGGTTCACAAAATTGTTCTACTACCAGTCTAAGTGTTGAATTATGTTACCATTGATGTTGAGAGAGAAAAAATTCTGTATTTTAAGTACTTAATGATCCAGTCATTCATTGTCTATCATTTTGAGGTGGTATTATGAAGACATTCCACTCGCATTTATTTAGGAAATTTAACAGAAATAAACAAATGTATTTGAGACCTAGTGACATAATAGCAATTAAAAGAAAATTTATTTGAGTTTATACTTTTGTCCTTACCTAGGAAAAAGTTATGGTTTGGTTAAAATGTATCACAATAATTGGTGGTATTATTTTTATTCAATAATGCGGTTCTGTGCTTATTAATGAATTGTCATAGTTCAATTTTCCAGTGTGTACTCTTGGGTTTATTTTTTTATTCTTCCATTGATTATTTGTAAATGCTACTATCATGTGCAGATTGTGGATGTAAAGATTTATAACCACAAAGGTCCAAATGACTATGACATTTAGCATGTATTAAAGTAGTGTTCCTTATCATAGGTTCAAAATAAACATTTATTCAAAATTAATTTATTCCTTCCTTTTATTTGTACTTGTATAACTTTACTAGTCCAGTGTTAGTTGCACAATCATTGATTTCTTTCAGATAAAGTTACTTCTTTGTTATTTTCTGTAAGATCTTCTCTCTCTAAATAACTTCGGGCTCACCTCTGGATGATCTATTTCTCTTTTGTCCTCTCTCTTGGCAAATGGATACGTAGTTTATTGCAAGTTTACTTACGCTGACTATCTCAATAACCTGAATGTGTGGTTATTTATGGAAGTTATGCCCTTCCAATGTTGTTAGGTCCAAACCTAGGAACTGATGATACTTGAGGAATGAGCGGGGGGAAACAGGTTGAGGGGACATCTGAGATCAGAAGTACAAGATTGTAAAATCAATTCCTGGAGTTTGGCATACTTGTTGTGTGTATCCTAGATTTGTTTTCTTGTTAAAATTCTACGAGGAATGGTGCGATTCACCTGAATAGTGTATGATCATTTCCAGGGCATGAAATGAGAAAGAACTAAGATGTTTGATGCTCCAGCTTGGTTTGTGCTATGTAGTTGAAGACCTTTAAATGGAAATAGCACTTGTTTAAATGTGTTGAGGTGATAACTTCACAAAAGAGACAAATAAGGGGAAAGATAAATTTAAACTAATTAGGTTTGTGAATAAATTAAAGTAAATGATACAAATATAATTACGTGGAAAACACTTGATTGCATATGATACCAACAGAAAGCATTAACACAAAAAGGCATTAAATGAAACTAAATACCTGCCCACCCGAGCAATAAATATACCTAATTGCTAGTAGCCAAAATTATAGCAAACAATTAAAAGTGACATATCACAGTCCATGTTGAGGAGAGAAAAAACTAATGTTCGATATTTCGGTACATGCTATTACTCCAAAGCTCAGTTATTTTAATTTGAACAGAGTATTTTCTCTTTGCTTGCTGCTTGTTATTGTACCAGTTGTCCTCCGGTGCATTCCTCTGATTTTTTTTTCATTTAGTGCTTCTATTGAGGCAGAGAATGGTTCTTTGTGTCAAAACAAAGCACTAGCTTGAAGTTTCCCTTTTCTCTTCAATACCACTAGATTCATCCAAAGGCTCGGTTACCTAGCTTCTAAAACTATCCTCTTCTAGTACTGTTGGAGAAGGTTGGCTAAATGTTTGTTCATTGTACAAGCTGTATTGGAGCTCCAATCATCATTGAAGTTGCATGAAGGTATTTTCATTGGTTATCATAATGGAACAGCTGGTTCATGTATTAACGATTTGCAAGTGGACACCCAAATCCACAGGTTGGCCCGGGGTTGGCTACATCCTGCCAAAAAACCATACGAGTTTAATGAGTTACCTACTTTAAATCTGAAATGGTTAACTCACAGAACCAGGTAAAGAATTTGTCTTCAATAGTGTTTTTGGATGGCACATGGTGGTAGCTTTCAACTGTCATGCTGGGATCACACCAGAGCAATAATATAAATGCCTTTCAGTCATTGCAATATACAATACTTTTTCTTGTGAGATACGCCTCTGCTGCTGATAATGCATCTAGCATAATGCAACATGAAGGAGCTACAAAATTGTTAGTAGGCATCTGTTGCAGCATCATCAATTGGGAGAAATTGCAATTCAGTTGCCATTACTTCATTCAAACTTAGTGAGGAGGGCATGGTTAGTGACTAAAGTCCTCTCACTTTTATTTATTGCCCGTTCTTTGCTTACGAATGATCGTTTCCATCATTAATCAAAGAATAAAAAACATTTATCATGTTTCTTCTTCAAGTATACCGCTATTGTGGTGTGAACCCAGTCATTATTGATTTATGTTATTGCATTTAATCTTAATGAATGGATGAACTCTTGTTTCTCGTCATTGATCCGTCATCTCTTGGTGAAGTTGTAGTTCTTGGCACATACAAGAAAATGTTATACTGGAGGTCAAGATTAGTTATGAATTCAATTATTGTGATGTTAATCATGCTTTAACTGCAACATCAATACATTCCTACTCACGTCTCCGTCCCTATCCCCTTATTAACAATTTTCCATGGTTCTGTCCAGGCAGAACCCAAAGCTATTCAGTGTCATAATTGCTTCAACTTGGTACACTGGCATATTGTGTACAGCTTGCTATTTTGTGCTGATTGAGTTGAAAGGGAGAAAAAAGTAGCATAGCCACTTGTTCCAGTGTATTGTGTAAAATGGGGAAATAGTCTTAAGAAATGCTAAGCGAATACGTTTTTCCATTTTAGTGAATTATGAGGTACCTAACATAGGCATAGCTTTAACAATCTGAGCTGGTGCCGTTTGCCTGATGTTGAGTTGTCTTGGATTTTTTCGCAAGTAAATAGCATCATTCTCTTTTACAGTCCCATTATCCTCTTGCTGAAATGTTATGCTTTTTTCTGAAATATAACTGTCTATTTATGGAAGAGAGAGGGAATATATATATGTATAGACCTACTGTTCAGTGCAGTGGGGCGTATTGCAGTATAACTTATTTCCATCCATCCAATCAGTTTTTCATTGTACTTTTCAACTGTTGAATTGTTTAAGTTGCTCAATTCAGAAACTGAACAATTGGTTGTAAACCTATATACTATAGAGTGTGCAGTTTTTGGCAATGGGAAGGGAAATTTCTTCTGTCAGGCCCGATTATATTTTATTTCAATACTGTTATTAATGCCTCATCTATTTCCTCTTTGAAAGACGAATGCCTGAAAACTTATTTACTTACCATTCTTGGTTCTTGATATTTTTCATCTTGCAGATTGACTTAGTTATTTGAAATGTACCTCGTGTAACCTGTAGATATACTTTTTCCTCTAGAAATTGTTTTGAGCTATTGGCGTTTTAATAACATGAGCTATAATGGGGTAGTTGTTTCTTCTGGGAAATAATGGCAACAGAATCGTGTAGAATATTGCAATGCAATATTCACTCTATATCCGTCTTGAATTCCAAATACCTCGACAATCTCAACATTCAGAGTGTTGGAGTTGAACTCAACTCTTCGCCAAGCATGGAACGTTTGCTCATAAATTGGCAAGCTCTTTTAATTGAATAAAAATAGTCTATGTAACATGGTACTTTTTATATTAAGTAACTGTTGACTTAGTTATACATCCTGTATGAATAAGTAACTTCTTCGTCACAACTGTTCCGTTAGTTACATCAGAAAATGAACTTTTGCTTGTCATGTAATGTTGACTGTTATCTGGTTTAACGTGTTTCTTTCGAAATATACTTATTTCATTTAGAAAATGTACGCTTCATAACTAACCTACCTACCTATTTATTTTACCTCATGAACATCTTGTTATGATGATTAATAACTTTATGGTAACTTTAATAACTTTTACCAGGGATGAAATTAATTGCCTCTAGATAGGGGTATACAAAAAGCTAGTTTTATAGTTTATGTTTTTTGGGGTACGGAATACGAATCCAACTAAATTTTATTGTGTTTCAAAGTAATAACTAAAAATGGCAAATTTCCGGCACTTTTGCTGTTTTAACTCCTTAGTGGCGCATCACAATGAAAATTTTGTACAGTGCTTTTTTAAAGATGATTAAATTTTGCATCGAATCAGTTTATGATTTCTCAAAATCGGGTCAGTGGTTTAGCAGGTATCATTTTTTGAAAAATGACCATTTTTTGGTCACTTTATGAAAGAGAACATAAAAATGAAGTTTTGACAGCTGTTACTTAAACATGGCAGTCCTAATTAAAAAATATCAGCGAGTTCAAGTGGTTCAGAATTTAATTGTTTATGACAACAACTTGTGATCTCTAAGGAAACAATCAGTGGCGCTTGAGCACGTTGAAAAGAGTGTTCCCAGTTTCAGGTAAGCCCTCTATACACATTATCATAGGTATCGTTACAATATACAGGTTGAATATATAGGCTTATAGGTTCAGTACTATAATGCTTCCCAATAGAAACAACATTACACCAATCATTCGTTCTAGTTATTTTCAAATGTCTTCCTCCACCTCGAAGATCCTTTCAATACCAAAGATTCTGACCCGGGACCGTCAATTCTCACCCCTAGAGGTCTTGACACCTCTTCGTGTGAGCAACATCGGGTCTTCAGTAAAACGTTATATTAATTACCTAGGTATAATGAATTTAACGAGCTTTCAGATGGTTTGCTATTATTTTATTAATATTTGAACAACTTTGATTCCATGACAATTTCAATCAGAACGAGAGTTATAATGTTAAAAACGTCATATGTATTGAATTGGCCAAAATTTGGTAAAAAAAATCATTTTTCAAAAATGATATCAACAAAACGGCCGGAGGGATTTAGACAAATGAACAAACTGAATTTGACGCAGCATTTATCGGTATATAAAAAGGATTGTATACAATTTCATGCATCGCACAGCTAAAAGAGCCAACAATTTTCCGTTATTTGACATTATCTCGCAAAGCACAAGGAAATTACGTTTGAAACATCATTCGTTTCTTCATAAACAATCTTTTTAGAATCGAATACGTTATTTTTGTTGCCGTCCAACTACCGTTAGAGTTGGCTATACAAACTTAGCCGAGTGGTTGGCAAGCTAGTGAGGAGTCCAATCGAACACTGGTTATTGGTGTTTTTGGAGTCTGATGTTCTGATAATTTATTTTGTCAAGGAGGGAACGACTTATCGCACAAAAATCGTTTTGGAATCGTTAAAATCAGAAGGTTTCCGGTAGTGCTGGGTGGGTCGGAAGCCATTACAAAAATGTGTGCTTGATTTTTATTCGTCCCTAGCAATCATCGCTTAGGAAGACTGCCAGTGGAACCGAATAGTTCGTAAACGAGCCAAAGTAGGTACCTACTCATATTTTTGAATTTATTTCCAGGTTTTCTAAAGCTCTTCATTTATTTTAATCCTCCTTCTAAACTTAAGCGGCAAAAACAGTCGGAAATCGCCTCAAACATAACATTCAGATATCAATTAAAACTTCACTTCAATTGGTGAAATTCACTTTTTCTACTAGAAGAAGCAGTGTGACAAAAAATCGAAGCAGCCTAAAATTAGCCCTGATGTTTAGTGAGCTGCCATGTAACCATAACAAAGCCCAGAATCAAGCGATCATGAGTTGGACCGTGAAAAAGTTACGAACAGACAGACATCCTTTGCCTTTTATTAATACACTAGCTACAATGTTGTTATAAATACAACGGGCCCTGGATCAGAATGCATTATAAAAAGCTAATAGTAAAATTGCCGTCAAACAGGTGTAGCAAGAAACCTTTGTACCTGAAACGGAGTTCCTATTGATTGATCTCTTAACAGAATTTGAACTGTCTTCTCGAGTTCATCAACAGTCCACCAACGGTTAACATGAGTCATGATTCATGACCTCTTGAAGCGTCGTTTGAAGGTGTTCAGAACTGCATAATTATTATAATAATTATATTATTACATATTGTATTATTTTATATCATATTATAATTATTAATTAATAATTATTATGAATACGTATGTGCATGTGTAGTGCCAAAAACCCACCCAAGGTATGTGCTAATATACCACTTTCATCTTTTCCTTGTCGCATTTTTTTAATGTCGAGGGGGTGTGAGCGGGATAAAAACCGAGCAACTCATTCTCCGATTCTTTGTCCGCCTTGCTGGCCGAGCTGGCTGTGGATCCCATGGCTCAACGTCCCCCTGAGGATGCCCGAACAGGCAGAAGTGCTCTACAGATTTCATGTTTAAAATCTGAGCCGTGTACAGTTTCCTTGCATTTGCTTCGATGGGATCATGATTGAAGTCTCCACCGGGCCATGTTCCTTACTGTTTCCGTAGGTATTGATGGAACAATGCACAATCAAGCAGGGGCTTTGCGTCCAAGTAATGGCGAACCACTTAGGTTGCCTCAGCTCTATATTTTGGTCCCTGTTGAGGCTATTCTTCTTAGAGCAGAATCAATTAATTGTAAATCATCACCCAGTAGAGCTGGTGAGTGACTTGTTTTTGGTTTATTATTCAATAATAAACCACTGTAATCGCCCAAGAAAAAAAATATTCTAACCCCCCTACAAAATTTGATGTTTTACGTTTCAAGGCATGTAGAATCCGAATATCCAATAAAAAAAATTCTGTCCGACCGCCGTACGCAGTTTTCCGGCCAAACTATAAGAGCTAAAAATTCGAAATTTTCACCAAAAATCAATCTCGGTCCTACGACGGCCCGATTCTTGAACCAACTTGCTAGCTCAATTTTAAGGGTATTTTTGGGGGGTTTTGAGGGGGAGAAAATTCATATTTTCCAAGGTTTTTCAGAAATATGTGTACGTGGTATCAAATTGTATAGATTTTTGGACACTGAATTGAATGAGACCATCGCCGGGTCGATAGCTTTATTGATTCTCGAGTTATCGCAGCTTTTGTGCCGAATTTGGGAGATTTTTAAAAATTTGACATGAGGGTATAACTCGAGAGTTCTTGGAGCTATAAAAATCGTTCTATACTCATTGGAATGGTCGTCCAACACTCTCTTCAGCTGTATCGTTAGGCAATAAGTTTAGCTTTTAATTAGGAACTTAAGAAAAATAAAAATGATTTAAAATTACAATAGTTGCTACGGAGTTTTCCCCTATAGTTACAATCTGTTTTTCGGTGGGAACGTTCACAAATGTTCGGAATATTTAAAATGACAAATTGATAGTCTTTTTAAATCAATATTGAAGCGAAATAATAAAAAACCACTGTACAATCATTTGCAGCGTTTTATTGGATATTCGGATTCTACATGCCTTGAAACGTAAAACATCAAATTTTGAGGGGGGGTTAGAAAACTTTTTTTCTTGTGCGATTACAATGGTTTATTATTGAATAATAAACCAAAAACCTATCATAATAGCAATTTATCTACTCTGTTCAAACTTCACCATAATAATATCGAAACTCTTGAGAAGAATAATTCCGCAATATTCCTTGAAAATACCGAGTAAAAATGCTCGATTTATATTTGAGCCTGAGGAAGTATAGATCGCGATACCGTACAAACTGAAAATCCTATCCGGCGTCCGCTCGACTCCTTAGTCATCGGCATAGGCAACGCCTGCAAGTGCAGCTATGTATTGCGGGTACTGCTGTATTTCATATGAAGGCGCACGTAACGATTTATTTCCCTACGCTGACCGAGCGTTTCGGTCGAATTTTTGGGACAACGTGGATCCTCTTGAATATTTTTAAGGCTTTTAGAAATGTGTAATTGTCGGTTTTTATTAATTATTTGGTGGCTAGAGGCAGAAAAACCTATCACAATAACAATTTATCTACTCTGTTCAAACTTCACCATAATAATATCGAAACTCTTGAGAAGAATAATTCCTCAATATTTCTTGAAAATACCGAGTAAATGCTCGATTTATATTTGAGCCTGAGGAAGTATAGATCGCGATACCGTACAAACGGAAAATCCTATCCGGCGTCCGCTCGACTCCTTAGTCATCGGCATAGGCAACGCCTGCAAGTGCAGCTATGTATTGCGGGTACTGCTGTATTTCATATGAAGGCGCACGTAACGATTTATTTCCCTACGCTGACCGAGCGTTTCGGTCGAATTTTTGGGACAACGTGGATCCTCTTGAATATTTTTAAGGCTTTTAGAAATGTGTAATTCTCGGTTTTTATTAATTATTTGGTGGCTAGAGGCAAAAAAAACCTATCATATTATGTAATTGTAATTTTTCTACATTTAGTTTCTTCGTTATAATTTCTTTTTTTTTCATAGATCAGTTGTTCGGTATTTAGCATATTTTTTGAAGCTTTGATGATCCTCAATTTTTCCTTTCATTGTTACCCATATCGAATTAGTGTAAAATTTTCCGCAACCAATGTCTCTTGTGATTTTTGCCGACTCGGTCAATTCGCCTTGGAAAACGAACCAAAAAATCATAGAACATGATTGTGATGATTAGGTATATCGAATTCATAACAACCCTTACTAGTTGCTACGGAATTTTCCCCGATAGTTACCAATCTGTTTTTCGGTGGGAACGTCACAAATGATCGGAATATTTAAAATCACAAACGGATAGTCTTCTTAAATCAATATTGAAGCGAAGGAATAATAAACCACTGTACAATCATTTGCAGCGTTTTTTAATACGCTAATTTGCAGCTGCATGTAAAGTGCTTCATGAGGTTGGGAAGGAGACTGAAATTATTGCTCAGTTGATCACGTTCCTTACAAAGTTGCAATGGCAATCGTTCGAGACGGAACTGAGAACGTTAGTCGTTACAACGTTCATTGACCTAATGAAATAGCTATTGTATTTTAAAATATTGACGTGATTTTTTTACTGATTCACCCTCGTGCACAAGTCGACGGTAAGATATCTGAGAAAATTGGCGTTCTTGATCAAAATCTGGAACCATTGGTCTATCCACTCCTCTTTTTGACGGCAACCAGAGCCGGGGACGCTCCATTCGCAGCAAGAAAGGCCTTCTGTTTTACCGCACACCGCAGAATCTCATGAGACAATTTCTCGCATTCTATCAATATTTGTGGACTGTAAAAATCAAAATAAAAGAAACTTTGAATGGTTACAGAGACATGATTTTCGCTGCAATAGTTATTACTGAACGAAAAAAAACTGCATTCAATAGCGTAAATCAGTCAGCAAATGATAACTCGATACGATTGAAGTTTGAGGGTTTTTTTTTTTTAGGGGAACGAGTACGATTCTAGCGCCGTACCTTCAGTCTGCAGATTGTTTGCCAACGCATGAGTGCATTGCATTCTGAGGTCCAAGCATTGTACCGGCGTACATACATGGTTCATAACTGGTCGAAACAAGAGATAAACTCGAAGTATTAGTTGTCAGAAAACAACTAAGTTGCGACTCTGGTAGCATGTTGGCTGCCAGGAAATTTGATTTTGGTTTATTATTCATAATAAACCATTGTAATCGCCCAAGAAAAGAAATGTATAACCCCCCTCAAAATTTGATGTTTTACGTTTCAAGGCATGTAGAATCCGAATATCCAATAAAAAAAATTCTGTCTGTCCACCGTACGCCGTACGCCGTCAACACTTTTCCGGCCAAACCATAAGAGCTAAATTCTTGAAATTTTCACCAAAAATCAATCTCGGTCCTACGACGGCCCAATTCTTGAACCAACTTCCTAGCTCAATTTATTTTTGGGGGGTTTTGAGGGGGAGAAAACTCATATTTTCCAGGGGTTTTCAGAAAAATGTGTACGTGGTATCAAATTGTATAGATTTTTGGACACTGAATTGAATGAGACCATCGCCGGGTCGATAGCTTTATTGGTTCTCGAGTTATCGCAGTTTTTGTGCCGAATTTGGGAGATTTTCAGAAATTTGACATGAGGGTATAACTCGAGAGTTCTTGGAGCTATAAAAATCGTTCTATACTCATTGGAATGGTCGTCCAACACTCTCTTCAGCTGTATCGTTAGGCAATAAGTTTAGCTTTTAATTAGGAACTTGAGAAAAATAAAAATGATTAAAATTACAATAGTTGCTACGGAGTTTTCCCCTATAGTTACAATCTGTTTTTCGGTGGGAACGTTCACAAATGTTCGGAATATTTAAAATGACAAATTGATAGTCTTCTTAAATCAATATTGAAGCGAAATAATAAAAAACCACTGTACAATCATTTGCAGCGTTTTGTTCCCGAGTTATCAAAACTTTCGTGTAGACTTTTCGAGATTTTCAGAAAATTGGCATGGACTATAAAATTTTCATCAAAAATCAATCTTGGTTTCACCACGGCCCAATTCTTGAACCACACTGCTGGCAAAGTTTTAAGGGTATTTCTGGGGGGTTTTTAGGGGGAGAAAATTTATATTTTCCAAGGTTTTTCAGAAAAAGTTGTATTTAGTATCAATTTCTATAGATTTTTGGACGCTGAATCGAATGAGACCATCGCGGGGTCGATAGCTTTATTGGTTCTCGAGTTATCCCAGCTTTTGTGTCGAATTTGGGAGATTTTCATAAATATGACATTAGGGTATAACTCAAGAGTTCTTGGAGCTATAAAAATCGTTCTATACTCATTGGAATGGTCGTCAAACACTCTCTCCAGCTGTACCGTTAGCTAAAACATTTAGCTTTTAATTCGGATATTAGGAAAAATACAAATGATTAAAATTACAATAGTTGCTACGGAATTTTTCCCGGTAGTTACCAATCTGTTTTTCGGTAGGAACGTTCACAAATGTTCGATAGTTACTATCACAAATGGATAGTCTTCTTCAATCAATATTGAAGCGCAGGAATAATAAACCACTGTACAATCACTTGCAGCGTTTTTCAAAGGCAATCGAAAACCTCTAGGTATTGCAAAAATTATGTAGTATATTTTATTTAATTTTCTTCTCCAGGTGGTCGCATTACTTCTTTTTGTAGGTTGAGGGGGAGAAAAACGAGGCGACCTCTTCTCCTTTTTTTTTTTTTTTTTTTTTTTTTTTTTTTTTTTTTTTTTTTTTTTTTATTATTCAGCCGAGTACTTTCGCCCGTTCGGGCTTCTTCAGGGCATTATAGGACCAAGGGTACCTATGGGGCCATAGGTACCAAAGTACTCGGCTGAATAATAAAAATAATAAAAAAAAGGAGAAGAGGTCGCCTCGTTTTTCTCCCCCTCAACCTACAAAAAAAATTTTTATTTAATATTAATCTGCACTCTTATGATTTTTTTTCCTAATAAATTATCTTTAAGCCTTTTATATTCCGCTGACATCTTCCAGGAAAGGGGAGAAGGTGAGTAACAGTAGCACGGCCCGTGTTAGTTAAAGCAGTTTATTTAACATGTGGCGGTTTTAGAATTCCCTCTCACACCCAACTCAAATTCCGCTCACGAACCTGTTGGCCCTGCTATGATTGTAGTTAGCCACAGGTGTTCGGCTCGTTGCGCAGTATCAACTCGGCCCTGATTCAAGCTGCAGCAGCAGTTGTAGTGCTGTTTTCCTCGTCATGGAAAGTGTCGTTCGTAGAGGTCGTCGGTAGTTGTGGAGTTCCCTCACTGGAACGTAGTGAGGCCACGAATGTCGCTAAAGTTCTGTTTTCTAAGCTCCGAAGTGTTCAAGTGGAGGGGCGACTCCCGAAGTTCAGTTGATGCCTGTGGTAGGAGGAGCTGCTGGCTGCTGAGTCAGCTTTATACTTTTTCAATGTCCCGTCGTGTTTCCTTGCTAGCATCTGCGACTTCAAATCTATCATTTCCTCAAGAAAATAACTCTTCGTTTTAGATTCAAAAATTATTTTGTTTTGAGAAGTTTGATTTTTTAAACCACCCTCAGTCAGTTCCAAGTCATTGTTGCGAAAGAACGATTAATTACGAATGACCAAAATACTGATGTGGGAACTTAGTTGGTCACTTTCAAAATGGAAAATATCATTAATAATTTTTGGATCTAAAAAAGTTGATGTGTAAATCAAGTAAAGTACTAACTCGGATATTCATCGTTAAAAATCATATGTCACGCCTAGGGTGTACCGACATCTTCATTTATCGCAATTTCAGGGCTGCACAAGCTCTATGATTGGGTTGCGCTCATTTTCATGAAATTTCACATGCAAAAATTACCCGGATCTGCAATAAACAATTGGGGGTTCCAATTGAAAACAGCGATATTGGTGAGCATGCGTGCCGAGCACAAAAATAAAATACTTGTATTCCTCGCAGAAAATTAAGGCGATTTTCTTTAGCACCAATACTAACGAAATGAAAGTGCTGCTCCATTCAATCTGGGACACACTGTATAAACCATTTTTCGAAAATACTAATATCCCTCTTTCCTTCGACGAAAAATCTGAGCTTCAGATTTCCAGAAGGACTTTCAATGCCTGGTTGTACGTGGCATTCGAAACGTTGAACTTGATCTGATTCCCGATTATTGCTCGGTCACCTTAATTTCTCGTATAACAAGTTGCGGACAAATAGCTAAGCTTTCGTCTCGTTGCATCGCGGAGAGCGCGGTTATTGCAAGTGGTCTCTGACGATGCACTGATGATGCTCAGCGGTTTTCCAGTAAGCGTGCGATTGCGGTTTCTCAGGTAGACACGTCTCAGGACGTGCCCGCGGGACTCAACGCCACGGAGAGGGTAGCGGACGAGCCGGCGAGGGCCCGCACAACGCGCGACTTCCTTCAGTTCGACTTGAGACCCCGAACCCCGAGGACTTTGCTCGACTTTAGGAAGTACAACACGGCGTAGGTTTATTCAATTGGCACTTTTTCGGCTGTTAATATCCGCGTCTGCAACGAGCCAAAAATGATCGTACTGTCATCGCTTGGATAATAAAACCAATCGAAGGGAATTTATATTAACAAAACATAATAAAAGATCTGTTACCGAACGAAACTCAGTATGAATGAAGAGGCCCCCGTCGGTTCGGGGAAAATGGAAATCGAAACGGCGGGTAGCACTGAAACGAGAAGGAAATCATTGGGTCTTCTTAAGGACATCACACAAAACTGGAGCGCCGATCCTAATAAATACACACGGTCGGAGGCCGAGGAGCCGTGTTCGGGGCCGCCCCCGACGATACCGCCTCCATCAGTTGCATCCGCCTCGGCACTACCTTTCTCTGATCAGTCACAGCTAAAACCGCAGGTGAAAATGTCTTCCATGGAAGAGGAAAGCGTGCGCGACCGGCTTCGCCTCCGGCTTCTTCGCCAATGCGCTGACATCCTGGATTCCGAGCCCCGCCATACCAAGGAAACTTTTCGCCGAGCTTTTCTCAACAAGGTAAGACCATTATTATCAATTATTTATCAGAAATATATTTTGGATTCGAGTACCTAGTTGAGAACTGGAAATACATTTTCGAAATATAAATACATTTTCACTAACTGCCAGAAATGGCAAGCACCAATGAACGTTTTTTTAATACTAACGATAGCAAGAAGTGTATATTTTATGAGTCAAATTTTGCATACACCAAGATAATTGATTGTTTGCAGTTTAACATTCAATGTTCAATTCGTACAGTAGATGAGGATGGTGGCAAAAATCACGATGTTTTTACATTCGTCAACTACTCCTCTCACTCCGAACCAAGTGATATACCTTCATAATATTAATATATTATTCTTGTCTATTGATTAAGCTCTCAAAATGTAATATCTCCGTTGTTGACACATCTCATGAATGTTCCAAATTCGTCTTACACACACCTCATTTTACACACCATTAGGATTGCATCAGTAGCCGAGGCGTAAATATGTCGATTTATAATACAGTTGGAGCAGCATCCTGACAGCTTGTATTATGAAATAACGGTAGGTGTAAACATTTTCAAAAACAATTTACGAATACTTGCGAATTATCGATTATTTACTTAAACTCTGAACTCTACATTTCCCCACGATAATCGTACCATAATTGAAAATATTCATTCTAATTGACAACACATAGTCTGAAACCGAGAGGCTCAGCTGGAGCACATGGATAAAAATGTGATAATTTTGGCCCTCACCTATATAATCATAATCAATTATATATGCTTGTATTTTTCATATAATCACTTCTGCAATTAATCAGATTTCTTAAATATAAAACAAAATTGAATAAACGATAAAAGCCAGCGGGAAAAAGAAAAACGAAAGTGAAATTATAAAAAGCAGAGAGGGAGAGAGAGTGAGGGGGGATTAGAAATAAGACATCGAAAGGAAGTATTGAAGAAAAATCAGCAGCTAATCTTAAGATGAAATTGGGAAAATGCTGAAATACGATAGCGTAAGAGTGAGTTGGATGTGGTGAGACTAAAAAAGAACAAAACACATTAAAAACTAATGGACCCTTTTGCAGAAACGATGCATCGCGGAGAGAGCGTGCCATAGCCGTCCAAAACACTATTCCATAGTCCGCCATTACTACTAAAAAAACGATACCGAAAACGGAGTTAAAAGTCATTTGCCACAAAACATTGATTCGGCTAGATTGGAAACTATGCCTTCTTCCAAACCAACGTTCTGACGAATCATTTGAGAGGCAATTAGGGCATTTTTAGTAAAGAAGTGTTTCGAGACAACCTGGGATATTTAAACTCCAGAATACTAAATAAAATGTCATCGATGAATACGTTTTTGAAGAATGGCTACTTGACAGGAGTCATTATGCGTGACTGTAACCGGCATTCTTGATTGAAATCCGCCCTCACTACCCGGTATGCACGACCGGCGATGCGTTCATACATTCCAGGAACAATCTATATCTCCAATGAATATCGAAGAAGATGTATTCATTTCAATCGAAACCGTTAGTAAATATTTTTATATACCTATTTCGTCGACCACTTCGCGTTCCAACTTGTGTGCGTATATCCAGGATGATTAGCTTGCTGTTGATAAACCTAGCTACGTTTATCTTCCTTGAATATTTGACTAACAACCTATTAATTTGATGGGACATAATCGATGCATATCGATTTCGTTGAGGGAATTCATTCAAGCGTAAAAAACCTACCTTCTGTACAGCCAGTGAATGACTAGAGATTCGCCGAATATATTTCCTGTCTTCCTAAGAAGTTGAATTCAGTTGTGCGAGTCTATCAAACAGCAAACAGCACAGATGGGCAAACAGCTTGAACTTCTTCTTCCTCGAATGAACTTTTCGCCCTTCAGAACATCATCTCCATTATCTGTATTTAGGTTGAATGGGAGGAATCACCACTTCCTTTCCTTTATTTGGTGCCCGGCACTTTCGCCCCTTTGGGCCTCATCAGGGCTTTGTAGAACCATTTGGTACACGGCCGTTGATACAGGTGTAGATTATTTCAATCATTCGCCATTGCATCTCGTTGCAACAAATATAGTAATCGAAGCAGTTACAAACAAATAAGATAATAAATAATAAGAAACAAACTCTGGAGCGAAAATATCAAAACACAACATTGAAGCACGTGTATCAAAGGGATCCCTCATACGGGTCATAATAATTTCGCTTGCCCCTCTCTTCGCTACCACTTTCCCTGCGTTACCCCACATGAATAGAATTTATTTTTGGAGTCTATTATAAATACACCCAAGGAAGGAAAAACTGTACTGGAAAAGTTCAGACAAATAATTGGAGATAATTTACGAGCATTTACTATTTTAAATACCAAATAAATTTTTTTTATGGAAGCGGCGAGGAAACCACAAATTAGACCTCGTCGCTTTGCCATTTCAAATGAGTGCAGCTATTATCCATTCATTGCAAAATTAAGGATGATCCATACCGGCACAATAGACAAAGAACCAAGGTCTATTTTTCTTACAAAAAGGAGAGTTTCTTCCCTTTTAACTAACAAATCGCTCCATTTATTAATTTCCAAGAGTATAAATCAGTTAAATTCTAATGTTCTTACTAGAACATCGTAATTAATGTATAAAGTCTGTATTGACGATAGGTTTTCAAAACGCGGAATTGCTATTATACATGCTGCTATATTATATACGATCAATTAGAAAAGAAGTAAATTTATTGATTCATGTATATTGTAACCAATTGTTTCCATCAGTCAGTTCTGTACTTGCGTTAATGGCTACCGCTTTGTCTACCGTGCTTCCTCCGTCTTTTCAAGTTATAACTATTGTTGTTATCATTTTTATAGACATATTTCATTAAATTTTTATGGAATTTTCAGAGTTAAAGGATAATAGGATGGTCCAAATCAATGTCAGATTGTTATTCCAACACACATGAATTTCTCTCGACCGTTTTGCACGGATTAGCTTAAATATGGAAGATTGTTGAAACTCGACCTCAGAAAAAAAAAGGGAAAAACTCACATGTTTAGAAATTTTTCGAACTCACGTTTTTCGTTCACAAAACGGTCCAGTAGAATTTTCCCGATTTTGTTCACCGAAAATCAGGAATCTATATATATAAAACTACAAAACGAGGAGGAGAAGGTATACGATTGATTGAAGAACTGGCTGGAGGGAATTGGATGAAAAAAATAGGGGTTGCTTAAAATTTAAGGCCATCGGCTGAAAAAATCTTGGAATTTCCATTTTTGACTTCGTTTTTGAAAAAAAATTCGAGATGCATCGAAAAACGTGTTTTGGGCGAAAAATCGCGATCGCGGAATTTCGTGTTTTGGCCGCGATAGCTCCTAAAATAACGGATTTCATATATACTAAGTGAATTGGAAAGTTGCAGCCAGTTAAATTTCCTACATTTTTGTAATTGCGATTGTTAAGTTTGCTTTCACCTCCGCGGAGCTATAGCGATCCAAAGTCGAAACTTGAAAATTTCGTTTTGAAAAAACTCAAACGGGCCGAGAAAAATTGTGAACCGATAAAAAATTTTTGACACTATATTCGTCAATTAAATCGAAATTCCTGATGCGGTTAATTCTTACTTTTTTGATTTTCGACCTTAATTTTTCGTGAGTAAGGAAAATGTCAAAATTTGAGCTTTTTCGAAACCACGTTTTTCCGCAGTCGATCGCGTTTTTCTCGAAAAATTCTCACAACGCGAAAAGATTTTATGAGCGCATTTTGTTCATGGATAAATTCTTTAAACGAAAAAGTACAAGAATTCGTTCGTTGATCGATTTTAGCCGGAGCTAGAGCGCCCCAAAGTTGAAGTCGAAAATCCTTGGGTATACGATTGATTGAGAAACTGGGAATAGGTAATCAAATTTTGGACATAGTGCCGTTCAATTGAGAGAACTTCATCGGCTGGAAAAGTCTTCTTTTTTTTAATTAAGCGTCTGTTCAAATTTTATTGCGATTTGAAATTTTATGACCCTGTTTTTTGCGTTTTTTCGCATGTTTTTCGCAAATAACTTTTGAACCGACCACTTTTACATAGGTATATTACTCAAAGGCGAGAAAGAGCTATCAAAATCCTACAATTTGGTGTATTTAATTATATTTTTATGTTATGTCCCCGCGGAGCTATTAACGTTTGAAGAAAAGTCAAAACACGTTTTTTGACATAAAGTGGAATATTCCTCGAAAGCTATCATATACGCTAGCCATTTTCGTATTTTTACTGGATTCTACGTTAAATTTCCTACATTTTCTTCCACAGCACCTAATCTGTCCCGTTTCGGGAACGTAATGAAAAAAAATCCCAAAGTTGAAACTTCAAAAGTATGAAAAACGAAAAAAATTCGAGAAATATTATTAATCGTTCGATTTTAATTTTTTTCACCTTGAATTCGAATTCTACGTCCAATTTCCTGTAGGATTCATTAGTTAATTAAATTTGAACAGTAATGTAAGTATTTGCAACGGAATTTCAAAGTTGAAAAACGTAGGAGTGGCGCAGTATTAAACCTGGAAAACTGATAGTTGTCGTCAAATTTCCGCCGTTTTGACGTCATATTCGGATTCAGCGTTAAATTTCCTATAAGAATAGCTTTCAAAATCGCTTTAAAACGAAATTTTAATTTTTCACTATTACCGATGCCAGCGGAGCTCGGAATTTCGGCCGGCGAAAAACTCGATTTACGGAAATTAATTTCTCTGGCTCTGTTTACATTTTTTTCACCAAATTTTTTGCTATGTACGTGTGTAAGGCGTTCAAATGAAGACTCCTGCATAATAAAACAATTGATTCGCAAATATTTTGACCCCGAAAATCACAGTTAAAGGTCAATTTTTGAGCTTTCAAAAACCGATTTTTTTGGACCACTTGCAGATTTTTCCGAGAAATAAAAAAAATACCAAAAATACATCATGGTAAGACACAACTTTCCTAAAAATTTCAGATTTTTATCTGTATTGAGAGACGAATAAAAATTCGTTAACTGTTCGGTTGAAAAAAATCGCAGGGGTACCCCTTGGTTTTTTTGCGAAAAATTTTTTGAAATAGATTTCGCTCAAATTCAACATAATGATAGTTGATGATGTGTATATCAATATTATATGGTTCATTCTTTGTTTCTTTCGCACTAAATAGATGAAAATAACGTTTAAAGTTGAAAAATGTCATTTTTTCGTGAATAGTTCACTATTATTGTAGAATAACGCAAAAACGGTTGAAAAATGGATAGGTACATTACATTGGGAAAATGTGGACAGTTAAATTACCTATCTTTTGGTATATTCAAACGTCTGAATTGACGACTTTTTGTTTGAGTTATCCACAATGCAAGTTACAAATATTGGAAAACTTACAGTTTTTATGTCTAATTTTGCTCCTACTTTGCTCCAGTTGAAAAACACAATACTTTATGATACTAAGTACGATACAATCCCCACCGCCTACATACCAAATTATAGCAACTACTACCAAGTACTTTCTACTATAAAAATACCTATAGATTCCCACTCTCCATACACAAATAATAAACTACTACTACCTACCTATACCCATACCTATATCTATACCCATACCTATACCTATACCTATATACCATATACTATATACTAAACTATATATATACTATATATATTATATACTATATAGTACTATATATAGGAGTGATAAGGACAACACCCCGAGTAATAATATGTAAGGCCCGAAAGGAGGGGCGCAGCCCCTCCTGACGGGCCGACCGTGCGCGATAGCTGAGGGGGGCGAAGCCCCCCTCTGAGGGGGTTGGGCGGCGGCAGCCGCCAGGGGCGCTCAGCCCCTATCTATATATATAAAACTACACTACCTACCCATACCTATATCCATACCCATACCTATACTATACCTATACCTATACTATGTACTATACTATACTATATACTATACTATACTATATACTATACTATATATACTATATAATATAGTATATACTATATATAGGAGTGATAAGGACAACACCCCACCGAAACTATATGTAAGGCCCGAGAGGAGGGGCGGAGCCCCTCCGACGGGCCGACCGTGCGCGATAGCTGAGGGGGGCGAAGCCCCCCTCTGAGGGGGTTGGGCGGCGGCAGCCGCCAGGGGCGCTCAGCCCCTAGTCTATATATATAAAACTACACAACCAGGAGGAGAGGTATACGATTGATTGAGGAGATGGATGGAAGGATTTCGATGAAAAAAATAGGGTATGCTTAGAATTTAAGGCCATCGGCTGAAAAACCTTTGGATTTTCGATTTTTGGTCCCTGTTTTGAAAAAAAATTCGAGATGTAAGAAAAAACGTGTTTTGGGTAAAAAGTCGCGATCGCGGAATTTCGGCTTTCGGGCGATCTAGCGGCCAAACTATTCAATTTTACACATACTAAGTGCATTGCAAATTTGTTGCCAGATAAATTTGCTACATTTTCGTAATTACAATTGTTAAGTTTAGTCCAACCCCCGCGGAGCTACAGCCTTGCAAAGTCGGAACTTTGAAAATCCGTTCGAAAAAATGCTCGCGCAAGGGAAAAAATGTGTGAGGAGATAAAAAATATTTGACGCTATATTCGTTCATCAGGTCGAAAATGATACGGTAGAAAAATGGCCGATTTTCAATTTAGGCCTTTGAATTGTCTTGGGGGAGGTTTATGTAAAAATTTGACCTTTTCCGGAACCACGTTTTTCCGCAGTTATTCGCGATTTACTCAAAATTTTCTCATTGGAGCTGCAAATTTTACTAAAGATATTTGTAGATTATTAAATTCTTTAAACGAAAAAGTACAAGAATTTGTTCGTCGGTTGAGTTTAGTCGGAGCTAGAGAAGCTCGAAGTGAAAGTCGAAAAACCGTGGGTATACGATTGATTGAGAAACTGGGAATAGGTAATCAAATTTTGGTCATAGTGCCGTTCAATTGAGACAAACTGATCGGGTGAAAAAATCTTCTTTTTTTTAATTAGGCCTCTGTTCAAATTTTATTGCAATTTGAAATTTTATGACCCTGTTTTTTGCGTTTTTTCGCATGTTTTTCGCGAATAACTTTTGAACCGACTACTTTTACATAGGTATATTACTCAGAGGCGAGAAAGAGCTATCAAAATTCTACAATTTGGTGTATTTAATTATATTTTTATGTTATGTCCCCGCGGAGCTATTACCGTTTGAAGAAAAGTCAAAACACGTTTTTTGACATAAAGTGGAATATTCCTCGAAAGCTATCATATACGCTAGCCATTTTCGTATTTTTACTGGATTCTACGTTAAATTTCCTACATTTTCTTCCACAGCACCTAATCTGTCCCGTTTCGGGAACGTGATGAAAAAAAATCCCAAAGTTGAAACTTCAAAAGTATGAAAAACGAAAAAAAATCGAAAAATATTATTAATAGTTCGAAATTGATTGTTTTCACTTTGAATTCGAATTCTACGTCTAACTTCCTGTAGAAACCATCAATTAATCAAATTTAATCCGTACTGTAAGTATTTGCAACGGATTTTCAAAGTTGGAAAACGTAGGAATGGCGTAGTATTAAACCTGGAAAAACTGATAGTTGTCGTGAAATTTCCGCCGTTTTGACGTCATATTCGGACTCAGCGTTAAATTTCCTATAAGAATAGCTTTCAAAATCGCTTTAAAACGAAAATTTAATTTTTCACTATTACCGATGCCAGCGGAGCTCGGAATTTCGGCCGGCGAAAAACTCGATTTACGGAAAATAATTTCTCTGGCTCTGTTTAAAATTTTTTCAGCAAATTTTTTGCTATGTACGTGTGTAAGGCGTTCAAATGAAGACTCCTGCATAATAAAACAATTGATTCGCATTTATTTTGACCCCGAAAATCACGGTTAAAGGTCAATTTTTGAGCTTTCAAAAACCGATTTTTTTGGACCACTTGCAGATTTTTCCGCGAAATAAAAAAAATCACCAAAATACGTCATAGTAAGATACAACTTTCCTGAAAATTTCAGATTTTTATCTGTATTGAGAGACGAGTAAAAATTCGTTAAATGGTCGGTTGAAAAAAATCGCAGGGGTACCCCTTGGATTTTTCGCGAAAAATTTTTTGTAATAGATTTCGCTCAAATTCAGCATAATGATAGTTGATGATGTGTATATCAATAATATATGGTTCATTCTTTGTTTCTTTCGCAGTAAATAGACGAAAATAACGTTTAAAGTTGAAAAATGTCATTTTTTCGTGTATATTCTACTAATATTGTTGAATAACGCAAAAACGGTTGAAAAATTGATAGGTACTTTACATTGGGAAAATGTGGACAATTAAATTACCTATCTTTTGATATATTCAAACATTTGAATTGACGACTTTTTGTCTGAGTTATCCACTGTGCAAGTTACAAATCTTGGAAAACTTACAGTTGCTATGTCTAATTTTGCTCCTACTTTGCTCCAGTTGAAAAACCCAATACTTTATGATACAAAGTACATTCAAACACATCCACCAACATACCAAATTATAGCAACTACTAAGTACTACCTACTAACAATAATACCTATCGATTCCCACTCTCCATACACAAATAATTAACTACTAAACCCATACCTATATCTATACCCATACCTATACCTATACCTATATACCATATACTATATACTATACTATATACCATATATGCTATATACTATATACTATATAGTATATAGTACTATAATTATATAGGAGTGATAAGGACAACACCCCGAGTTATTTATGTAAGGCCCGAGAGGAGGGGCGCAGCCCCTCCGACGGGCCGACCGCGCGCGATAGCTGAGGGGGGCGAAGCCCCCCTCTGAGGGGGTTGGGCGGCGGCAGCCGCCAGGGGCGCTCAGCCCCTAGTCTATATATATAAAACTACACAACCAGGAGGAGAGGGTATACGATTGATTGAGGAACTGGCCGGAGGGATTTGGACGAAAAAAATAGGGGTTGCTTAAAATTTAAGGCCATCGGCTGAAAAAATCGCCGATTTTCCATTTTCGACCTTGAAAATTTTTAAAAATTCGAAATGTATCGAAAAACGTCGTTTTTGGAAAAAATCGCTTTTCAGGAATTCGAGCTTTCGGACGAACTAGCAGTTAAACTAATAACTTTTACATATACCAAGTGAATTGCAAAGTTGTAGCCGGTTAAATTTCCAACATTTTTGTAATTACAAATGTTAAGTTTGGTGAAACCCCCGCGGAGCTATAGCGATCCAAAGTTGAAACTTGAAGTTTTTGATGCAAAAAAACGCTCTCGACTCGACGCCGCATTTCGAAAAAAAAAATTAATTTGGCACTATATTCGTTTAGCATTTCGAAAATGATACGGCGAAAAAATAGTCGATTTTCGATTTAAGCCTCGGATTTTTCTTGGGGGAGGTTTATGTGCAAATTTCACCTATTTCGGAAACACGTTTTTCCGCAGTTATTCGCGATTTTCTCGAAAAATTCACATTGGAGCTGTAAATTTTACTACAGATATTTGTAGATTATTAAATTCTTTAAACGAAAAAGTACAGGAATTCGTTCGTCGGTTGAGTTTAGTCGGAGCTAGAGAAGCTCGAAGTGAAAGTCGAAAAACCGTGGGTATCCGATTGATTGAGAAACTGGGGCATGGTAATCAAATTTTGGTCATAGTGCCGTTCAATTGAGACAAACTGATCGGGTGAAAAAATCGTCTTTTTTTTTATTAGGCCTTTGTTCAAATTTTATTGCGCTTTGAAATTTTATGACACTGATTTTCGCGTTTTTTTGCCTGTTTTTCGCGAATAGCTTTTGAACCGGTTACATTTACATAGGTATATTACTCAGAGGCGAGAAAGAGCTATCGAAATCCTACAATTTGGTGTATTTAATTATATTTTTATGTTATGTCCCCGCGGAGCTATTAACGTTTGAAGAAAAGTCAAAACACGTTTTTTGACATAAAGTGGAATATTCCTCGAAAGCTATCATATACGCTAGCCATTTTCGTATTTTTACTGGATTCTACGTTAAATTTCCTACATTTTCTTCCACAGCACCTAATCTGTCCCGTTTCGGGAACGTGATGAAAAAAAATCCCAAAGTTGAAACTTCAAAAGTATAAAAAATGAAAAAAATTCGAAAAATATTATTAATTGTTCGAATTTGATTGTTTTCACTTTAAATTCGAATTCTACGTCTAATTTCCTGTAGGAATCATTAAATAATCAAATTTGAACAGTACTGTAAGTATTTGCAACGGAATTTCAAAGTTGAAAAACGTAAGAGTGGCGTGTATTAAACCTGGAAAAACTGATAGTTGCCGACAAATTTCCGCCGTTTTGACGTCATATTCGGATTCAGCATTAAATTTCCTATAAGAATAGCTTTCAAAATCGCTTTAAAACGAAAATTTAATTTTTCACTATTACCGATGCCAGCGGAGCACGGAATTTCGGCCGGCGAAAAACTCGATTTACGGAAAATAATTTCTCTGGCTCTGTTTAAATTTTTTTCACTATATTTAGTGCTATGTACGTGTGTAAGGCGTTCAAATGAAGACTCCTGCATAATAAAACAATTGATTCGCATTAATTTTGACCCCGAAATTCACGGTTAAAGTCCAATTTTTGAGCTTTCAAAAACCGATTTTTTTGGACCACTTGCAGATTTTTCCGAGAAATAAAAAAAATCACAAAAATACATCTTGGTAAAACACAACTTTCCTGAAAATTTCAGATTTTTATCTGTATTGAGAGACGAGTAAAAATTCGTTAACTGTTCGGTTGAAAAAAATCGCAGGGGTACCCCTTGGATTTTTCGCGAAAATTTTTTTGAAATAGATTTCGCTCAAACTCAGCATAATGATAGTTGATGATGTGTACATCAATAATATATGGTTCATTCTTTGTTTCTTTCGCAGTAAATGGACGAAAATAACGTTTAAAGTTGAAAAATGTAATTTTTTCGTGTATACTCTACTAATATTGTTGAATAACGCAAAAACGGTTGAAAAATTGATAGGTACGTTACATTGGGAAAATGTGGACAGTTGAATTACCTATCTTTTGGTATATTCAAACATCTTAAATTGACGACTTTTTGTTTGAGTTATCCACTGTGCAAGTTACAAATCAAGGAAAACTTACAGTTGTTATGTCTAATTTTGCTCCTACTTTGCTCCAGTTGAAAAATCCAATATTTTATGATACAAAGTACGTTCGAACTCCATCACCTACATACCAAATTATAGCAACTACTAAGTTCTACCTACTATAAAAATACCTATCGATTCCCACTCTCCATACACAAATAATTAACTACTAAACCCATACCTATATCTATACCCATACCTATACCTACACCATATACCATATACTATATACTATATACTATACTATATAAATACTATACTATATACTTAGTATATAGTACTATATATAGGAGTGAAAAGGACACTGCCCCCGCAAAGCTATATGTAAGGCCCGAGAGGAGGGGCGTAGCCCCTCCGACGGGCCGACCGTGCGCGATAGCTGAGGGGGGCGAAGCCCCCCTCTGAGGGGGTTGGGCGGCGGCAGCCGCCAGGGGCGCTCAGCCCCTAGTTACTATATATAACTTTAACAAATTCAAAATATAGTTTGGGTTTAGGAAGAATCTACAAGGATTCTTTTGTGTGTAAATTTTTCACCCTAAAATGAAGCCTTTCAAATATCGGATAAACGTGCACACTCTGGTCCGCCTAACAAAATCAACCATCCTCGATGAGCGGTACAATTTTAACCTTACCTTAGATGGATATCTTCAGATAGGGATTTGAAGTATAATTGAAAAGTACGATTCGGCATGCTCATAAAACCGTCTGTTTATGGCCTTTCGAAGGTTGATGAAATGAATATTACATCTGTTGATGAAGAGTTTTAATTGAAATTGTTGTGAACACACTATCGCGTATTTTGCTCTTAAACATATATTGTACACTTGATTTCATTTCACATATTACGTACTTGATATTTGAATAGAACAGTGATTTCATATTAAGATAAAACATTTGATAACCCTTAACTTAATTGATCAATGAAATGAAAATGTATAAACAGATCAAAATATATTATTGAAAAATAACATGCAGTCATATCGAAACAGAAACCAGTTTTAAAATTAAATGAATAATTTTCGCGATCATCGTCACATTCATCATCAGTCATTCAAATTATGAATCAATTTTTCAATTTATCGATCATTTGAAATAAGTAGTGTCCTAAAACTGTAAATTGAAACATCTACCCCCAATAAAACAGTAATGATGGTTGGACATTTTTCTGAGCCTATTTCACCCGCCTTAACAAGTTTCACCTTCTCAAAAACGGGTCGGCGAAGATATTTCAAGGACTTATGCCTTATTTCCGTTTCGGAATATCGTTGGCTATCGTTGCCCCTCCATATTGGTTTCTTCGAATCACCCTCATCGACAACGGTCTCCCCGCCTATCACAGTTGAACACCCCTCCATTACGATCGGTTGTCGTCACATCACGTCAAGTCATGTGTTTCGTTTACCGATTATAATTTCACAGTTATCTGGGTCATGAGGCAGTATGGTGGTCTTGCCCTTGAAGCAGCTTCAGCGCTTGGCGTTTACGCAGCAAGGTTATAAAATGGAGGCAGGATTTTTCGATAATGATGCTCAAAACGTAACAGTAACAAAAACGAACGTTTAAATTATTGAGCGTCGATGACCTCATGCTTCACAAATCTGTTGCCCTCGTTCCACTAACTTTCGAATTAGATGATCTTCCTGCCGTTTCACTTTCGCAAAGCGTGTTGCCACATACTTTTGGCAGGTTTTCCCACTCAAGTGAGCGGTGGTTTCTTCTTCTTCCACATACTTACAAGATATTTAAGTATTTCCTAGTTTTGAAATTTTTCAACGAATATGCGCCTGGTCAATCGATAATCCCCACATAATATTTTTAGGAACAAAATATTTATAATTCCCAGCGTTTGCTGCAATTGATTTTCCCAACTTTTCCGACTATCTTACGCTATAAATAGTCTCCATTCTCCGTCAGGCAAATCATAGTTTTACACTAGCAAATAGCAATAATAATGGCATTTCACATTGTCAAATCACTCAGCGCTAGTGAACAATCAGGAAAATTGTGAAACAGTGAAAGTTGGATCTGTACAGTCGACTTAGCATGTTTTACCTTATGAAGTAAGCAAGTCATTTTTTTAGCGCACTTATGACACTCATAAATTTCATCCCAAGATTTATTATGTTCGCAACACTGATGTGTTTGAGGGCGTTGCATAATAGAATTCACAAGAGAACTTCAAGATACTGATCCCCATGAGAAGGAGTCTGTTGTGTTGCCTGCTCCTCAACGTCTCAAATATCTTTACATTAGTTAACTGTTTGCGAACGATGTCGCGCTTAAGACTGATTTGAGATAGACTGTGAACTTCGTAATCCGATATTAGGAGTCATATCAACCACAGTTACCAGCCAATACAACTAGTTGTCTTTTCAAAAGTGTCTTCTAAAATAAATGTATTCGTACATTTTCGGTTACTCATGGTTATGGATTCATAGTCGGAATCAATTTCCCTCTCAATATTGATCGCGGTCTATTATTGCGTAATAATGAACCACTTACTCGCCTAAGAAGCAAACAAAATTTATAACCCCTCCTCATTTCATCACTTTGATTCGTCATTTTTCTAAAGAAACTATGAATGCTACGAGTGTTTTTACCGATTATTTGAATTTCATTTTTAATTAAATTTCATTTCTATAATCAAATTCTTCATTACTCTTGTTCTTCGAGGAACACGTTTTCGTGTAAATGTTAATGTGTAAATATTGGAGTACGAAATTGAGGGCTCACCGTTAACTTTTTTTGACCGTCGGAAACTGTGAGCAAGTTGAATTAAACAGCTATTTACAAATTCAAACTGCAGAAACAGGAGTGAGTTCTCCTGAACTCCGCCAAGTGTTGGATCTTGTTAGATAACAACCAACATACCGGGTATATAAATTTGCATTATATATTGATACTCCCGGCCTGGGGTCATCAGCATTCCTCTCAAGGATAAAGTACTTAGAATGTCGATCCTGCGAGAGAGGCGCACTTGTGCTACTTGTACAAGGTTCAGCATGGTACGCATTGTCGCAGTTTTAAGATGTTATTCATTTTTTTTTCTTAATCAAGATATAAACTACGAGGTTGTTAAGAATTCATGAGAACGAGGTTCTGGTATTCATAAATATGCTCGTCGAGGTAGAATAACCTCACTGCCTGCAATTACCATCCCCTACCTTCCCGCATAGGAATTGTGTTTAAACGCGATTATTTATGCTTCTTCGAGGTGAAGAGATAAGGAATCGATCGCGAGCTACGCTTACCTCGTGTGTAGCGAGATGAAGTTGTGCAGTGCTCCCGTGCCCTACAGATCTCGATTGTACAAACGTCTACGAAGAGCGTATGGGGGCATGTAGAAAATACAGCCGTTCAGGAATTGAGTATCCCAGACGAAACACGCTGCAAATAATTTTACAGTGTCGCTCAACGGATAAATGGAACAGCCAATTTAATCAGACGTAGGCCTGTAACTAATGTAGCTTGTGATAGAAAGCTAAAATTAAAATGTAGATTTTTATTAGAGAGCAAATTATAAAAATGTAGATTTTTTTTGCCCAATAAACAAAATTCATTTCAATGGCTCTCAAAATTCTTAATCCCTCACCCCCAAAATTGAAGTTTTTTTGTTTCACGGCATGATGATCCGAATATTGAATAAGAAACATTAGTCTTTGTACGCTAAAGCAAAAATACAACCACCACAAAGTTAATCGCTTGAATTTTTCTCCAGTTATCGAGTTTGCTTTTGTGTGGATTTTTAAAAATTCAACAAGAAGGTGTAGCTTGAGAATTTCTGGAGCTATTGAAATGGTTTTATACTCGTTGGAGTGCTAATGAAACGCTCTCTTGAACTTTACGCTATGCGATTAATTTGAATTTTTTGTTCGTCGTATTTTTCACATAGTTATTGCTATGAGGGTGATATAACTTGGCGACTCTTTATCCATGGTTCTCTTTAATGGACGAGATCTTCCGCCCGCTCGAGCATCTTCAGGGCCACATAGGTTTGTCAGGCACCAATGATCTAGGCTAGGCCATTTGAGAGAAATATATTAATTTGATTTTAAATGTTGCTTTCAAGAAAAATAAAGTATTCCTCGACATTTTCTAAGGAGAGCAACTTTACTTATCAATATGTTGTATGGTGGAAAAGTTCACCAACATTTGGGTTTGATACTATTACAAGTGAAACGCCCTCTTACACCATATTGAAGCAAAGGAATAATTATACGCTGTATGATCATTCGCAGCGTTTTAAATTAAGCATGACTTCAGCCAGTACTGGGTTTCAATAGAAATTGTCAACGTGTACCTAGCGAGTCCGACGTCTTTTCAAAACTACCACAGATTTACACTCCATCTGATGCCCAGTAAATAGACAAAATAAATCATGTAAAATTCAACTGAATCATAGTGCCATGATGATTACTCTTACACGAAAAATGTAATTAATGCTTGCTAAATTAATAACCATTGACAGATTAATTATCGTTGATGACCTGAGGTATTGATAAATATCTGGTAAAACGATTTAGGGAAAGCAGAATGGTGGCTATCGCTCAAAGCGGTGGGTGCAGTCTTTTCATCAGCAGTTTTTCAAGTCTTTGGGAGTGGCAGCGGTACGATTAGTGCAACTCTTTCGTTGCCTGTAGCGCTGCAGGTCCGGCTACTTGAAGTCCATCCGCTCCGTGGCTTCCTTTTTCTCATTAGTTTTGAATCCTCCAGAAATAAGCTGAACGATTATTCTTCCGGGATTGCTGACGATTTGGAACACTAATATCTTCGCTATATTATTCAGTTTCTTCTCATTTCTCTGCCAGCTCTCATGCGAAACCTTCACGGTTGTCTAACGTAAAAAGATTTATGTTCGCAGTGGTGGTCGAACGTTCGTTTGCACATTGGAGCTTGACCCGACGGCGCTGCCCAATTTCAAGTGTGAGAATCCGACCAATCTTTAGCGTCTTATCTGTTGGAATCGGAAAACTTGAAGGAAAAAATATTATAGTTTCATGGAATGTAACAGTTCACTCTAACATTGTAACAAACTTTGATCCCGTGCGTGGAGGAACAAATTAACATTTGAATTGATTTCTTGATTGCTCGTAAGATTTCCTGGGTCTCAATAGCTGATCTTGCAACAGTTTTTAATATGACCTACCTCTTCTCCATTTTCATGAATACAATGTTCTAGTCCCTCTGTCTCGGTAGTTTTTAATAGCCCCCTGCAGTGTTCCTGTGCGACGGATTTGTTCTAGGCAAAACAAGCTATGAGCAAGAATGATAATCTCAATGGCAATTTGCTACACCCATAGGAACTCCCTCGGTAACAAGTATTTACCTATGGAAAGCAGTATTGCTTATCGGCAGTGCGTTTGACTATTTGAGCGAGAAAAAAAAGTGACGCACATTTTTGGTTGACCCCTTCGTGAAAGACATATTCGCGTCAATAGAGATTCAGAATCATACGTAATAATACCGAACTCAACATTACCTTCGAATAGTACAGTAGAGCAATCAGGCCGTAAACTTCACAGCGTGAATTGTAAGAGTGTCAGGAAAATTAAAATTATGAAAAATCATCGAGACCTGAATATACGAGAACAGCGAATCATTAGTGACTTGAAAAGGATGTGCATCGGCGAAGCTAGTTCAAAAGCAGGACTGTTTCTAAAGATTCTTTTCGGATTGCTCCCACCGGCTTTGGTTCATGCAGATCGCTGCGCGTGGGTATACGCTGTTCTGTATATGTAAGCGCCTCAGGCAACACATTCTACGCTACAGCAAGCTAGCTCTTCCTCCTACTTTCAGTACGAATCGATCTTCACTGATGAAGCGGCTTGTAAATCTTTTTTCCTTCACAGTACAAAACTGCCGTCAAGTGTAGATTTGCGAGTGTTGGTACCGATACCTGCTTAGAGAGTGAAATGTCTTCATTAACAGTGGATGCGGGTGAAGTCTTATATATCTATCGGTGTCTTGAGAACTAATGATTGGATTCTGCGCGTGGGTAGAACGTCGGCCCTAGCTTAAGAATTAGAGATCTTGATTCTCATTAGCAGCTGGGCAAATTGCAGGTTGAAACCGAGTGATTAAAAAACCATGCGATGCTGAAGAAATCACACGACACGAAAACGTTAAGCAATCGCTCCAGAATCGTCATGTGTCGCAAGATGGTAGTGGGAAAATACATTTCAGAGAAGCTGTATCCTTTCATCGCGTAGGAGCGTCATCTATCAGAGAACAATAACAGCTACCCATAACAACTTTTTGTGTATGGGTAGCTTGCCTACTGGGCAGCTTACGCGTTCTTACTGCCATGGTTTATGTAGCAGGCCAAAGCAAGTAAAAATGGAGTGGAATGGAATTGGAATCGTACTAATACCCAAACTCGCAACGTGGGAGAATTTAAAAAGATTCACTAACCCATACTCAGAAACACTTCCGCAAAAGTGTCGGTGTGTTCGTTTGATTTTCGTCTGATTCAGAAGATGACAAATCACAATAATATCTCGATGAAAAACATAATATGTAATATACATAATATTATTCAAATCCTTCAAAATTCAAGGAATATTTTGATGCGCAAAATCAGACGTTTTCGATACCTAACACTACTTTCTCTACTAAATACGTGCAGCACAACGACTCTAATGAGTTCATCATAACCACCCCCTTATAATCACGGTCGATCTGATCTCTTGTTATATTTGATATCTTCTATGAATTAATTATTGGACTGCCTAAGGGTTTACCTCAATCTTTAATAATCCTTATAAGAATTACAGCAGAAGTTCATCCCCCCATTATATATTTATTCATGATTATTATGATAATTGTTATAATAATCATTCATCATCATTCATTTATTATTATTCCTAGCCTTCCCTCTGTATGGGTACGGTATGAGTTCAGCTTGATGAATAGAAGTTATTTTCTTAGCTTTTTGAACGAATTATGTATTTTTTATAATATTGTCCCGCTTATTCCAAACTTATTTCAGTTTCAAGATTTTATTCGTAGTTTCGATCTAATGACACAAAAACGTGCGAGCAATAAGGCCCCTAAACGGCCCTGACCGAGCCTAAAACCGTTCGGGATTTTCTTTTCTTGTTTTGACGACTTATCCAATTTTCATCCTCCGATTAAAAAAAAGACCCACAAACGAAAATTCCGAGTGGTTTTGGTTTTTTGTCCGTTGGACTGTTGGACAACCTTGCAACTGGCTTAAATTGCACAATTTGTAGGTATCTGATTGTGACGAAATTTTCAAAAATACCGATTGGATACTACCGAGCATGGTCCACTTCTAATTTCAGCGCGATCGGATCAGATTCCGACGATTTTTGCCTACCTATCACTCCAACTACCCAATTTTATGAGTCACGAAAAAATGATTTCATTGAATGATTTATCGGTCGCAAGCAAGTTCAAAAGCCTTGGCGTTCTCTTGAAGAATTTTACGATTTAAGTTAATAACAAGTACACCTAAGTTCCATAGAATTTTCCTCAACCGTATCTTTTCTCGATCATAATTTTCGTTTTAATGAACGTAATACTTCCGTTGTAATAAAATAATTTGGTTAAGTACTCAATACTTTTTCTATTTTGCCTCAGTAACGTTTTTAGAATTTGGTTTCACTTTTCATCAACTTATGGTAGGGCCGCTGGATCGAGTTCAATGAAGGTCATAACCGTTTTGATGAATCACCTCCTCCGTCGTGCGAAGAAGTCGCAGAATCGAGGTGGCATTTCCAAATTGGCTGCAGCTTTGATAAATTGTTTTAGCGCGTGATGAAAAATAAGATTTGATACCTAAGCTCGACGAAATCAATATGTGTGTGTTCACGCAGGCGGGTATGTGTATTTGAGTTCTCGGATAACGGGAAGGGAGTTCTTTATGTTTATGTGTAGCGGTAGGATGTACCCGACCGTAGGCTTTATTCTCAACAAGAAGTACCGCCAGCGAGTGATGTGAGCTTAGATGTCCAGTTGGATTTTTGTTCCTAATTGGATCGATCGACGTAGATCATAAAATGCGAGCGTCTCTGAGCCGACAGACCGAGGGAAGACGGAGTTGTTTGTTAGATAGATAGATTGTTGTTTTAGCTTCACTAAATATTGGCAACGAAGCTGAACTTTTTTATTGTATCTGTTTTTATATCGGTTTCAAAATAACTGAATTGGATATTAAAATAATCTCCCATCAGTTTAGAATGAGCCAATATTTGCGACTATTATCCCAATGATTAAGTGGAATGATAATAATTTTTGATTCGTCCATCACCAGCAACAATCTTACAGCTGATGATGGCCTAATCGCCGATATCGATATAACAATATAACTGATTTAAAACCAGTGGAATTCATGACAATTTCTTTGTCTTCTATCCCGGTGAAATGGCTTTCCCCAATCACAGCGCGAGTGATTTAGTTTAAAACAAAGTGGTAAATGATTAATCATGACCTTTATTCACGAGTTTGTCGTGACTTGTCTTACAAAAACTAAAAATGTCTCTCGCAAAATTTGTGATAGATTAGTCCGAGTGAGTTCTTAATAACTTGATCATATTTAGCGTTCGTAAATTTGCAGAAACTAAATTAGCCTCCGTTGTAAAAACAATGAAATACACTCGGCCCCATTGTTGGTTTACGCTTTCTCGTCACTATCCACGAAGGGAACCCATTCGATCTGATAATGATAAAATCAATGGAGGACGAACACTCGAAGCACGTTTCTGAGATTAGAAGACCCCGCTGACGGTCGTTCCCCACTCCGTACATCCGTTTGACTGAGCGTTGATGTATAATTACCGAATATGACGTTAGATACACTGTGACGTAATACATCGACCGATTTTGTAACAACATCAAAGACAAATCGGTGTCAGCCTTGTGCGGGGGAACAGTTGAGGGTTGATGAGTTGATACTCGGTATGGCGCGTGTCGGTGGGAGGACAAGGAAAGTATTACCAGTTATTATTTTGTGAGATCTCTCGACGTGAAAAGAAGGAGCATTTCCAAAAAAGATTAAGAGCGAGCGGCCTGCAGGCTGCTGATGACTAATGTATGACAAGAGAAGGATACAACCGTCTAAAGGCTCGAAAAGTAGGTACTGGCGTGTGGGACGTGCAAGAAGTGCGAATCGCCTTCAACCGTTGGTTTCGCCGTAAAACGAGTTGACCGCCGGCAACAGGCTATTGCCGACCCGTCGGTACCCTGGCATACCCTAGTTGAATTTCGGATCGGAGATACTGAGCTCGAACTCTAATTTGACGTTGAAAATAGAACCGAACGAATCTTTCAAGCTCCCAAAGGTTCGCTCGAGTCTCAAATCTGGACGACGTGGGCTGCCTCGGGCGACTGTTTCCAATGTCCGCCTGGATTAACCGGAGGAAGTTTGTGCCTAAATGTATCGCATTATGCGCTCGTCGTCATAACCTGCCGCTGTCTCGTCATGTCACTTTCATCCGTTGGTTGGACGGTTTGGAAGAAAAGCCTCGAGGCGATAGCCGTTCTGGAACCTGGGCCGACTGATTATCTTTGCTCTGCGGTAGACTTCGTATATTGACTTTATGATGGTTATTTGTGGGCATTTTACAGTCGTGAAAACTTTTTTTCTGTTCATCCATTTCAGAGTGATCACCGTTCAGTATCAGGTATCATTCATCAACAATCATAACAATCACATTCTGTTACATAGTTTCAACTCATCTGCCGCCCATCACTCCATTTCATTCTACTATCTCATTCGAGCTCAATTTCGTGGGTCCTGTGTTACTGATTATGCTTAGAGTTTTTATAGATATTTGGTGGCGTGACACAAAAACTTTACCCCTTTGGTTTTGAATTGATCGATTGCTTGTAAGTGTTGGATTGTCCCAAATTTGATTCGAACCAAAATTGAAGCTCTCTTTCATATGGGTATATTCACTCCGCAGTGGGTTGGACTTGGATTCACGGATTGGACGCATTTACTCGTCATTTATAATTTTTATGATTGATTATTACGAAAAAGTGGACATTATTTTCACATCTATGATTCACAAACCACACCCATTGACTCCCTGACCTATGCATGTTTTTATTATAACTACTTATCTCTCTTCCTTGTCGTCGCATTTTTTCGATGTCCAAGGATTTGAGGGGGAGAAAAACCAGGCTCCACGTCGCCCTGATGATGCCCGAACGGGCGAAAGTACTCGGCCAGAAAATAAACAATCGGAGAATGAGTCGCCTACTTATGTAATTATTTTTTCATTGTATATCAAAATTTGTTTATTCGTTTTGGTTTATTATTCAATAATAAACCATTGTAATCGCCCAAGAAAAAAAAATTTCTAACCCCCCCTCAAAATTTGATGTTTTACGTTTCAAGGCATGTAGAATCCGAATATCCAATAAAAAAAATTCTGTCTGTCCGCCGTACGCCGTACGCCGTTAGCAGTTTTCCGGCCAAACTATAATAGCTAAATTCTTGAAATTTTCACCAAAAATCAATCTCGGTCCTACGACGGCACAGTTCTTGAACCAACTTGCTAGCTCAATTTTAAGGGTTTTTTTGGGGGGTTTTGAGGGGGAGAAAATTCATATTTTCCAGGGTGTTTCAGAAAAATGTGTACGTGGTATCAATTTATATAGATTTTTGGACGCTGAATCGAATGAGACCATCGCCAGATGGATAGCTTTATTGGTTCTCGAGTTATCGCAGCTTTTGTGCCGAATTCGGGAGATTTTCAGAAATTTGGCATTAGGGTATAACTCGAGAGTTCTTGGAGCTATAAAAATCGTTCTATACTCATTGGAATGGTCGTAAAACACTCTCTCCAGCTGTATCGTCAGGCAATAAGTTTAGCTTTTAATTAGGAAATTAAGAAAAATAAAAATGATTAAAATTACAATAGTTGCTACGGAGTTTTCCCCTATAGTTACCATCTGTTTTTCGGTGGGAACGTTCACAAATGTTCGGAATATTTAAAATCACAAACGGATAGTATTCTTAAATCAGTATTGAAGCGAAATAATAATAAACCAGAGTACAATAATTTGCAGCGTTTTTTCTTTCTAATTAATTTCGATTTAAAAACCCTATTCACCCATTTCGCAATAGAAGCAATAGTTTTAGGGTGTGAATATAACTTTGAATCTGAACCATAATTACTACGATAGAGGTTGATTACTCACAAACTGACTCATGACCCCAGATCGCCAGAACCCCTGTTCTTCCTCTCTGTCGATAGTAGATTAAATCACCGATCGAACTGGTCAACGGTTTTCGGCGGTTCGACGTTCGACTCAATTTAGCACCTTTACCTCGACTTAATTTAACCTCCGTTGCCAGAAGTTAAGGTCTTTCGAACAAGGGCCGAAGGTTAAACGGAAAGAGTTGGAAAGAAGCCGGTTTGGAGTCCTCGAGCTAATCGATTCCATGAGTTATCAGTCGAACTATCGACATGGCCAAAGATATAATGAATAGTTCGAGTAGCACTGATGGAGAGCCGCCGCGCCGTTCCTTTAGGTTCAGTGTCAGTGTTCATTTCTGTAGATTCCTCAATCATATATCGTTTACGATTAACCTTAACGCAAGGGAGGAGGATAAAATAAGTCCTGATTGTCATCAATCAATTTAGTTCAAATTCAAACTATATAAATGTTTCAATCAAAATAGTGAAGTCTTCGTTACATGGATTAAAACGCGATAAACGATAATTTGGAACTCGAAATTCGGAATGTAGTAGGTTTACCTGCTTTTTGTTGCCGATTCTTAATGGTTATTTTATTTACTCATGTTTTAGATTATCAAAGTAAAAAAGCATAGTAAAAATAGAACTGAATGGGCTCAGTGCTGTTAAAAAATATCGTCACCCAATGGCGTTGCGATTGTCTGAAGGATCACCACCTACTATTCTATCGGTCCGTATTTTCTAAACAGCTGACAAACATACGTATCTATGGTCATACGTTATACAGTAGGAAAGTACGAGAAATACAAAACTTATCAGCATTCGTTTTGTACAGTCGTGGATCATGCGCGGCTCTGTGGTGCGTCAAACAGCGGCACGTAGAGCGGAAGAACCATCGGTAAAAATTATCCGTGCCATAAATAAACGGTCGGGCTGCGTTTAACTTCAGGAGAAGCCTATAACTCCTCGTCGACTTGAAAATGCCTATAAAAGGGGATCCGGGTTTTGTATGGTGCGGCGCAGAACTTGACCATGCGGCGCGGCGTGCGCAAGGGTCGGCCATCCGGACACGTTATGAAGCAGGATGTTAATCGGTTGTGATGAAGAAAATAAGGAAGAATAATGAGCGTGTGTCTGAGGCAACGTTCGCGCCCGAGTTAGCCGTTACAAAATATGTGAGAGAACTACCGCCCTCACCGAGCCCTGTAAGCACCGAGAGTAGCGAACCTCCCTTGCCGAAGTTTATTGTAGAAATATTTCTGCTAGAATGAATGGGTCAATAACAACTCCTGAAACGTTTAAGTTACTCATAAAAGGTGCTGAAAGCAAACGGGATTCCTGTGGTACTCCAATGTTTGGTCGGCATAACCACAGGTTGCGATAATCTGATTATTTTTCCCAATGAAGTGTTAAAAGCGAGTAGTGTAAGGCAGAAGAATCGATTTTTTTCATTCAATGTTACGTTTCTACATTGAGAACTTTTTTTTCGGAAAATGCGTATTATTGAATAATAAACCAAAACTTTAACAGATTTTAACTTTTGAACAAACTTAGTTCAATCCAAGCCACATTCTATTAGTATCAGATAAAAGGTAACTCAGAAACCTCAGCAATCGAAATGCATCACCAACACGTTGCCGAAACCTATTAGGACCTGCATAATATACGATTCATGGTAAGGTTTTCGTGCGACTGCCCAGGCCCGGATTACCGATAAGGCCAACCTAGGCCATGGCCTAGGGCGCAAGCTTGCGGGGGGCGCAGGGCAAGGGATGGCAAAAAATGTATATTATTTTTATTTTCCTTGACGAGCGTCAGTAGCGAGCGTCTGGCGCTGCCTGGAAAGATAAGTGAAGTCTAGGTGGGGGGTGCCCGAACGAAGTGAGCGAAATCCTATCCCTCAAGTACAGTAGGGATAAAAAAGTAATTATGTTCGTGTGTGAGAGCGTAAGAGTTCGTTCATTTTGATCATTGCTAAGCGTCTTCGCTGTAGTGCACGAGTTCCTGGTTCGATCTCAGCAATGGTCAGTTAATTTTAACAACTCATTGTTTTTTTAAATAATATTTTATTATAATTTATACATTATTACTCAGAGGCGAGAAAGAGCTATCAAAATCCTACAATTTGGTGTATTTAATTATATTTTTATGTTATGTCCCCGCGGAGCTATTAACGTTTGAAGAAAAGTCAAAACACGTTTTTGACATAAAGTGGAATATATCTCGAGAGCTATCATATACGCTAGCCATTTTCTTATTTTTAATCGATTCTGCGTTGAATTTCCTTCATTTTCTTCCACAGCACCTAATCGTTCCCATTTCGGGAACGTGACGAAAAAAAATCCCTAAGTAGAAACTTCAAAAGTATGAAAATCGGAAAAAATTCGAAAAATAATAATAATCGTTCGATTTTGTTTGTTTTCACTTTAAATTCGAATTCTACGTCTAATTTCCTGTAGGGATCATTAGTTAGTCAAATTTGATCCGTACTTCAAGTATTTGCAACGGATTTTCAAAGTTGAAAAACGTAGGAGTGGCGTAGTATTAAACTGGAAAAACTGATAGTTGTCGAGAAATTTCCGCCGTTTTGACGTCATATTCGGATTCAGCGTTAAATTTCCTATAAGAATAGCTTTCAAAATCGCTATAAAAGTGAAATTTAATTTTTCACTATTACCGATGCCAGCGGAGCTCGGAATTTCGGCCGGCGAAAAAGTCGATTTACGGAAAATAATTTCTCTGGCTCTGTTTAAATTTTTTTCACCAAATTTTTTGCCATGTACGTATGTAAGGCGTTCAATTGAAGACTCCTGCATAATAAAACATTTGATTCGCATTTATTTTGACCCCGAAAATCACGGTTAAAGTCCAATTTTCGAGCTTTCAAAAACCGATTTTTTTGGACCACTTGCAGATTTTTCCGTGAAATAAAAAAAATCACAAAAATACATCTTGGTAAGACACAACTTTCCTGAAAATTGCAGATTTTTATCTGTATTGAAAGACGAGTAAAAAATCGTTGACTGTTCGGTTGAAAAAAATCGCATGGGTACCCCTTGGATTTTTCGCGAAAAATTTTTTGGAATAGATTTAGCTCAAATTCAGCATAATGATAGTTGATGATGTGTACATCAATAATATATGGTTCATTCTTTGTTTCTTTCGCACTAAACTGATGAAAATAACGTTTAAAGTTGAAAAAAGTGATTTTTTCGTGTATAGTCCACTATTATTGTAGAATAACGCAAAAACGGTTGAAAAATGGATAGGTACATTACATTGGGAAAATGTGGACAATTAAATTACCTATCTTTTGATATTTTCAAACATTTGAATTGACGACTTTTTGTCTGAGTTATCCCCTGTGCAAGTTACAAATCTTGGAAAACTTAAAGCTGTTACGTCCAATTTTGCTCCTACTTTGCTCCAGTTGAAAAACCCAATACTTTATGAGACAAAGTACATTCAAACACCACCAACTACATACCAAATTATAGGCCTGCGACTGCCTCTTCGCGCCTTCGTGGTAATTGTGCCCCAAGACCCGGTACGTCATTCCATTGTATACCTACCCACAAAACACCATTCCTCGGGTCGAGATCCTGAGTGAAGCAGTTATTAGGTGGATGCATACGTCACCTCTTGAGGCCCGTTTTGGTAGTAATTGCTGTCAGGTTGTCTCGCGACAACTCAATGTATTCCGTAATGAAACTAAAAAAAAAAAACTAGGGAAGTTCTCATGATATCCCTTGCTTGCATAATTGATCATAACAGTTCGAACTGAGTTTTGCTAGCTTGATAGAAAACCCAGCATCATTCTAATCGGATGCAATGGTTTTTTTTTTTTTATTTTTTTTTGTTGGCTTGAGTATTGTGGTCAAATTGGTGGTAGGAAATTTAGGGAACATGAGATTGATTTTCTTAGTGGGAAGGGTGATTCAGCCTTTGCAATTCACCTGAGAGAATCCTCCCATGCTTTTAGTTTTGATCTGGCGGATAGGCAGTTATTTGAGTTCCTTCATTTTTGTCATATGGGAAGCATGTTGGATGAACTAATTTGAAATCCAAAAGTGATAGGGCTGGGAAATGTCTGCATGAGTTAATCCCTCAAGGATATTCTGAATGAATGAATGAATGAATGAATAAATGAGTTTATTCCGAGAAATGGCATTAAAAAATTACACACACTAATAACTTCTACACTAATTGGTTCCTTTCTGTAAAAGTTAATTTTTATTGTACTTTAACCTCCTGTCAGTAATTTCACTTCTGTCAAGTACAATAAAGTGCCAATAAGAGTCAAGTTTCCTTTCACCTAGAACTATTTAAAATGTGTCCTCAGAGTAGAACTTTCAGTTGTAAGATTGTTTACTGATGATGGCCTAAATGCCGAAATCAATATAACTCATTTGTAATCAGTGAGATCCGTTACAACATCTTTGTCTTCTATCCTGGCGAATACGATGGCGTCAACAATCGACGCATTGAAGGCGAATTCGTTCTCACGAAATATTGCCTAGGAAGCACTCCTTGACGGCACCAAATTATAACCTGAAGAACCTGCCTAAACGAGAATGAGAAACTCAGAATCGGGAATTTAGGTCGAATCCGTTCATAGTGTTGGACCTGAATTGAAATGAATAATACATTCTAGAAAGGTGAGGAAAGCGTGCTTGTTTTCATAAGTTCCTTCTAAACCGATAAGAAGAATAGGTTTGTTCCACGATGAGTTTTTGAGTGTCATATTGCACGACATTGATGCAAAAAATGCTTCATTATGTTATTTATTGGCCGGATGTGATGCTGGTACTCACGTACTAGGGGTACTGATTACTTCGTTAAATTCTTATGAGTTTTTAGTCCTAATGTCAAGGCCTTTACTGAACGCAGAGTCGGGCGAGAAGTAGGCTAAATTTCCTAGGAAAGGTTTTCCTACTCTTACTAATGCAACGCTCCTCTGATACCTCTCTCCCAACGTACATAAAAGCCTTATTATTAAGATAGAAAAATTAACATGGAACTAATTAACATACGCACAACATAAACATACGCATAAATATTCAGAAAAATATTAACTTCGCTTAGAGCGGCCGATAGATACATTTGTTATCTATGACAAACCAAAGCGTAAGGCTATAACAGAGTTACTACTAAGCAGAAATCGTTGAGGTCAAAACTACACACCTGGTATACCTTCAATCAATTGTTGAAAGATATAATTCACCACAGTCACCATTTAGTTAATCGGGTACAAAAATTATATCCATGAATTCCCCTAAAATCTAAAATTTACCAACGGAATTAGCACATTCCGGAATCCATCCATCAAAAGCCGCCAGAATACTTCAAAAGCTCTGTATACTCAAAAAGCAAGAGGTTGACAAACGGTGAGCCATCTGAAAATAATATATCCTTTCAAGACGAAAAGAGCGACGCCAGCGGTACAAGGAGCTCCGTCGTTCATTGATTGATGCGAGATTCAAACCGTCTCTTCAAATCCATGTCCCAACGCGAGAGAGAAAGATGATGACACCTTCACGCTCGGAGTGTAAGTTGATGACTTGCTCGTTATCTCAATCAAAGATAAATGTTTCTCAGGATTTTGAAAGAAACTCGACAAAACTTTCGAAAAAATACCCCGAATCGTACTTTAACTGACTGTCAGACTAGAACATTGACATGGAGTCCTCTCATTCCACTGCGCGTTCGGGTCTTTAGTACACACTACCCACTCGGCAATTCTGTGCGGCTAGAAAAAGCCAACAGTTCTGTTTCTCTACATAGTGTCTCTTTCAAGATCAGCAGATCCTCTCGTTGTCAACTGCTAAACAAACTTTATCTGAAAGAAGCCCGATACCAAAATCCGTAGAAAAGAGGGTTTCGTCTCCCCCGCACCCGAGCGATTTTTACTTCCATGTCAATTTAATAATTTGTTTAACCTCATCTGATGGAGCCGGGTCGCATACTCAGCGTTTTAGTCGAAACAGAGGAATTATGTCATCCACTATGTCATCAGGTATTGTAAGCCGCCAAACGTCCTCAAAAAGCAGTTATGACCCGTAAAATATCAAAACAAAAATTCTGTCCGTCGATCCGGCCATCGAAAACAATTCACTTAGCAAATTACCTCCAAATAATAAATTTTGATCCCAAAGAGATTCATTATGAGAGAGAATGAAGCCGATCCTTGCTTTCATATTTTTAATTCTCTCAATGGAGTTCCAATTAATTATCTGTCGTTGAAAAATAATATATAGCATACCTGCTCCAGGATGTAATATATTTCAAGTATTACGGACAGTAGGTACACTGGTTACTACACTTTTCACTAACTACTGCATAACTCGGCTGAGAAAAGTTGACATTCAAAACTGGAGACTGCCGCGAGTGTTCGCATGCGATCGGTGTTTCGCTATAAAACGAACGGGTTATTTTTTTCAAATCGTTCGTTCCTGGCGACCCACTGGACAAACGCGACGCCAACTGGGCGAGGGGCCCATCACTCAGGTGCACTTGCGGTGTAGCAGAGTCAATTAAACAAGAGGAACTTGGAGCTGATGTATGAACCCAGAACTCAACTTCGCTTCCAATTAATGTGATCTGTGCGCGCGCTCTTTTTCATTCCTATTACTCTGGCTATTTCTTCTCTTTTATAATAGAAACTTTTTTACCGGACAGTTGTAAGTTTGTTGTTGCAAAGGATGGGCGAACAAATGCAACAGCATTCCAGCTCGTTCAACTTCTACCATAATTCTATATTAATTGTGCTTGGTTGATTTTTTTGTAATCTTATAGAACATCGACACGTAATTTATTCATATAATACTTACTCTAGAATCGATCAATATGCCATCGTTAAATAATGCTTTTATGAAAAGTTTTGCCAGCGGGTATTCGGAATGGAAAAATAAACACCCGATCGGAAATTGAGAGGGTATCATTATGAAATTGCCGATCAGATTTCAAATATGAAGTAGTTATGTTTATGAAACAGTAGGTAAAATAAATCATACGGGCCACTTTTTTGAGGTTGAAAAATGCAGAACTAATTTTGGACGGTGAATAAAGGTAAAAATAAAAAAATAACAAGAAGTTCTTTATTTATGGTTATTCGCTGCTCTGGCAGATCCCATGCTAGAGTGTGCTCTAATCCTTTCGACCATTTGTCCGCGTAGGTTAGTATTTTTCCAATAGATTCAGTTCTTTTCTAGGTGCTTGATGTTTTCTCTGCAGTCAGTTGAGGGGAAGAAAATTTGGTGACATCTTCTCGAAATATTTATATTTCATAATTCTGTTTATATGCTACAGTATAAATACAATTCTCTTAAATTTCATTATTATTCAATAATTATTTCTTGCTCATCTATATTTAGTCTGGGTTTATTGCGTTCGATTTTCTATCCACCACCGTAGAAAATATACAAGAATAAAAGTTGATCTATTGATGTCAATACCATTCAAATAGCATTTCATCAACTTAACTCGGTCGTAGTTTTCAACGTTATTTTATTATGGCAACCCCGTAAGCATGAATGCTCAGAAATCATTACTGAAGAACCCATCAAACAAATGATAGAGTTCTACTTTATTGTTACCGTTCAGGGCTTTATCGATTTTGCTTTATTTGCGATCCGTGGACGTGTAACCGACGCAAGCTCTGGCGAGTTCTTGTTTCGTGAGCATAGGCAATCAATCTTATCAGGAAAGTAAAAGCAGCTCGAGATTACCAATCTGTAAATCAGTCGAACACATAGAAACTCCTTAGAGCTTTTTCTGGCCCGTCTCAGGCGAAGATTTGAATATTTCTTTTGCGCGTAGGTTGACAGGTCGCATCGCAGGTTTCTCATATTTTCTAGACCATTGAAACAGATAAGCGGAAGCGCCTTGCGACCAGCCCGGTGCGGTTTTTCTGAATATCTATACTCAACATGTATATACATGCGGGCCGAGCCGAACCTTCGCGAGGAGATTGTGAAACTGTTTGATTCGCCGAGAAGTTCGTGATCAAGCTTGGAGCAATTAAGGCTAGTTTTTAACCCTACTGGCATCACCCACTCGACATCCATCTTTCGCCGACGTTGGTACACGCGTTGGTAGGTATAACTACAACTCATGGACGGACGGGCCCGACTCATAATGCCATTTCGATCTCATTCTCTCTCGATTGCTTAGGAACACTTTAAGATCTCCCGGATTCGACCGTCTCTCTTTTCTTTCGACCAAACATCGCATCCGAGCGAAATTAATGTTTGCGCAGAGCAGGAGGGAAGCTGGGGCGAAGCGAACGTTCTGACTTCAACATACCTACCATTAATCTCGCAGCCCGGCCTCTCGCGGGCCTTTCTGATGGGAGAACAATGTGAGCTGCTGCATGGAGCACAAATCTTTTCTGTCCACTTAGGCCGCCCGTTCTGATGATAACGAATGCCGATAGTAGGCTTGGTAACAGTTTCTTGGTAGCCAAGGCGTCAGATGATATAGATCTATTTTAATAATAGGCTGGTATCTGTGTATACCTGACCATGTGAGCTGTATGAGCCCTGACCTCTTTTATAGTGAAATAGTACCCCATATCCAGCACGTCTGATGAAAACGCATACCATCCAGCAGGTGGCAAATGAACTTCCCCTTCCATAGTTATCATATCGTTTTTGTACAACAATAAAAACAATTAATCACAGTTTTTCAAACAAAAGCTTTCTTGAAATTAATATCAATATCAATTATTTAAGAACTACCAACCATTATTTAGGGTCCGTTACTTCATGAATTTACTCATTTTTCAAACCCAAGGAAAAGCGCAAGCGTATTGGTGGCGGGCCAAAATACTTTTTTTAAATTCGATTTTCGGGTTCTAGACGCTGAAACGTGAATTGTCAAGCATAGAAATTTTCTTCGGTGATTACTATGTTTTAATATTCAACAATAGTCGAGAAGCCCTCAACCTTCCATCCGTTGCACACCGATGGACAAATGGGGATCGTATCGCATTGGAAGGAGATAATGCCCATCTCGGCGAAGATAACCGCTTATAGGAATTAGTTTATAATTATGCAGGCTGCAGAGAATTCTGGCGGTTGCAGTAATAGTCTTACGCTACAAGGTTTTAATGAAGCCGATTCCTATCGTGCCATAAAATACTGCTGGGGTATCGTTCGCTACGCGCCGGAGGCTAATTTGAGTTACGATGCGATTTTAACGGTTCATTTTCGAAACCGATTCAATTGAGATTGCCGCCTGAAACTTTTCACAGTTTTTTGGTGCGTTTTCACGTTTTTGATATGGCCAGAATGTTTAAATTAATTTTTTTTTTACAAATTTTGAAGATAGTCGTTCTTACATTTTATGAAATGTAGTAAAACAATTGAAAGCTAGTGGGTAGGGTTAGTTAAATTTATTTGTTTATTTATTTCGTTAAACATAAACACTCGTTATATGAAATAATACGCATGGTAACAAAAGCTATTCAATTTGCTTCAAATATACGTGAATAGATTTGTTCCAACCACTGCCAGACTGAAGGAAATAATCTAAAAAGTAAAGGAGTAATCCTGGGCATAGGAGAGGAGACGGGTCAATAGAAGGATAACCTATTTCGAGACGAAAAATACAATGCAGCATCTTCTAAATTATGTTCATGAATATAACTCATATCAATAGAATGGAATAAAAACTTCAAAATAATTTTCAATCAATCTCATTTACAAAGCTTTAAGCCTTATCTATTTTATTTCATGCTCGAAAACTCGCAGTTTATACCATTTTTTACCAGTTCTATCAACTTGAATTGACTGTATTTTATTATTATTTTTTTTTTTAGGTATGTAAAGGTATCTATAGGGCCTCTGAGCGAATTTACCAAAAGCGTGGGAGCATAAATTTAAAGAAGGTTTTTATAAACAATCTCAAAACCGTCATTTTCTGATGTTTTTCCTGAAAAGGTTTCATTGTCCAATGATCTCTTCGATTCTTCTGCCCTTCCAAGCACGGCTAAGGAATTGCTTGCTCTCACGTTACTTCTAATTGAAACCTATGCTAATGAAAATGAAGATTCGATAACACAGAGATAAGAGTTGGAGCAGAACAACTACCTACTTGTCCTCGAAGCTTGGATATTTCCATGAGACCGACTCGGCCTGTTTCATTAATTGCGTGAACTGCTACATTAGCGACAACGACATCGAACTATTACAAGTATTACGACAACAACTGTCTCTCGATATTGTTAGCAGTGTTCAATGGTGAAAGTTAAATTCCTGAGAGCCAATTAGAGACTGTGTGACCATCGTTCTGGATAATGTTCGTTCATTCGTCTTCCCGACGCTTAGGGTTGTCTCTGACACGGTTCTTTGGCTACTTCGTTGCTGAAGTGTCGTGAAATGTGGTTAAGGAGTGCGTAGGTAGCTATATCGCATAGAAAGTCAGACCTTTGACGTAGGTAGTTGTATCGCTCTGTTGTTAACTGGAAAAAGGAGTTGTGCTCAACAGGCGGTGGAGAAGAAATCTATTCCATCTGCACTTCTCCCAACTATCCCTGTCCCGCGACATTGCCAATTTCCTATAATTTGTGTTTCCGTACTGCAATAAGGAATTATACTGATTATAATGTTATCCAGTAATCAATTATAACACTCATTTGGATTACTGTGTGTGATTGGTGCACTATAGACGCACCGCGTGATGATGAATTTATTTTAGTGATTTTTACTTCCATGTTTACGTACCTAGTGAATGGAAATATTGTGATCGTCCAAAAAGCCAAATTCGGAACGGAGGTGGAGGTAACTTGAGAAGAAATTTGGATAGAACTTTAATCAGAAACAATTTCTGAACAAGAGTCTGTGGCCACAAAACTCTCAAAAATCGTCCTATCTTATGAAATTCAGTGACATTTTCAGACAGTATTCTCCCTGCGAAAATAAAAAATTAGCCGTTACCGGATCTTGGATCAGTTACACAACTTCCGAGACCATTCAAAGTGTTTTTTTTTTTTCAGTTTCGATTTTTACAGGCTCTGACAGTAATTATTTTTTAACGTTTGAGGTCTTGGAATATTCTCCAAGGCGAGCTGATGACACTTGTTTCTTTATGTATTGGCTCGTACCCCGAACTTCCACTTTATGAAATTTTTCGCTGTTTCGCTAGTGCGTATTTTGTATTTTTAGGTCGCGAAAATGAATATATTTTAACGCTAAGGGGATTGAAAATTTCTTTTATGTGAGCTGAATGACCCTAGATTTTTATTATTGGTATCACACACGGAACATCCTAATGAATCATAATTTCAGTTATTTTATTTGGCGCATTGTATTTTTGGCTCTCTTTGTTATAAAAATGACCCCATACACAAAACTTGTCTTGTACCGTTTGGATCACACACCGTACTTCTGCCTTGTGCGTGGTTTTCGCTATTACGATTTTTAAAGGCCGCAATAATCAATAAATTTGATACATGATGCCTTTATAAGTTTGTGATGACGAGTCAATGACGCCTGATTTTTATCGCTTGGGTCACAAACCGTACATCCGAGCTATTTATTTATTTTTTGTATTTAGAAATTTTTATAGTCCTCGTTAGTCAATATATTTGAACGTTTAAGATTGTGAAAAGAAGAAAATGCCACTGAAACGTCGAGGTATACATATATTGTAAAATAAACTATTTCACCAGAAACATGTGAACGTGGACCGAAGTAAATTTCCAAGCAGCTTTTTCGAAGTTTCATAGGATTCTAGTCAACAGTGGTTGGCCTCGTTTGGTTGAGCAGCGATTGTATAGCCGACGTGATTTTGCATTCGTTGATAGACCACATCCAGGATTGGAGCCGTCGGGTGAGCCCTCTTCATTTCCCCAAATGATTTTGTGCTTCACAAAAGTTTTCTTCCAGGGCTAATGGTTATATATTATTTTCTTCGATTTCGATAGTGATTTTCGTATTTCAGAAGTCAAAAAAAAGAAGAGATGAACCAATAGAGAGATAAAAAAATAAAATAATAATCATGCGAAACCCCCATTCTTCGTCTCCTGTTATTGTGAACCATGAGTGGCGTAGAGAGCATAGCGCTAGAACTTACATTTAAAAAAATCCGGATCCAAGTTGAATAAGTTGAGAGCGATCACCTAGCGACCCGTTCAATAAGTGTCGCATAATCATCGGCCTGAACTGATTAGGCTTGATCGATTGATCGGTGGACCTTTTGTAACTCGAAGTCGCACAAACGTGAACAATCGAGAGGAAAAACTTTTGAAATGCCAGTAGCAATTCAATTATCTGAATGACTTCAAAAAGCCTCCTCAGTAAAGTCGCTGTAGATGATTTAATGTGAAAATTCCCAGTCCAGAAAATTACAAATAGCAGAAATTTCTTAGCAAAAAATCCAATCATTCCGCTGAGTGTAGTTTCCATTTTAGTCATTGTCGGCTACTGTGCGGAGATGGCGCTTTCTATTGGATTCCTGAAGTGACGGAGTTTATCTTTTGACAAGTTTACTTTTTGCTCGTGACAATCAATGAACTTGAAGTGGGAGTGGGGTGAAACAGTAAAAAATAACGACTCAGCGTGGAAACACGAGCCCGAGCGAAAGCGATTGGACGTTGTGAGCATTCCTTGAACTTGAACGAGGAGAAAAAGCTGCGGTCTCTTGACGATATCTTCCTAGTTACGAGATGGATGACAAAGGATGGGTGCGTGATCATTATAAGAGGCGGGGCTAGAACGTTATTATAGTGAAATGTTCTCCAAAGCAGACCAAAGTACGTCTTCAGCCGATAGGCGTGAGCCTATAAACATTGGGCCCTCGTTCCCATTAGGAAGTAGGGAGGATATTTATACTAAACTTAGGTATTGAAATAAAATAGCCGGGATTAATTAATTGATGTTTTACAAGTTTGATAGCATGGCGGGAGCTTGTGCATCGCTCACCTATGTCACCGCTACCACCTTTCGATTTGTTGTGGTTCGTCGCGTATCCATTAGATTCATGACAATCCCAACCTTGTGGAGCTATTACTGGGCCTAATTTTTAAGAACTTGTATATAGATGGTATTCACAATATTTATGCTCTACACATTATTTATTGACTCCTATCGGCGAATGTAATCATAGTGTGCTGTCTCAGTTCATAAAAATATCGATAATAGCTATTTATTGACAGATGTTTCCTGAAGAGGCCCATAGCGGCGAAAGCGCTAGAAGAAATACAAAATATGAGATAACGTCGCAATCAATGTCTCCACCTCAACACCATGTCGAATCTTTTCGATTTATGGAGATGACTGATGAGCCGACGGCAGCAGAGTAGTTGTTTTCATTTAGATCCGTTTGAAAATGGAAAAGATCGATATCGCTGATCGTTACTAGGCGGACCATTAGCGATGCCAGTGTGGTCGAAGATTCGAGTGGAGCGGATATTATGAGACTGTTTTGCCAGTATGGAATTTCTGGAGGAAGCGGGTTAATAATCTGACCGCTTATTGGAAGGTCTCAATCTGGAGGCCTTATGTTATAAAGGTGTGAGACATATTTGCTACCACTGACGATGTGCGTGCGGTTGTGCCAGTTCATGTCACCATCATCTCCGACTTCCGTGGGCCCAAACGAAGCTGCCCAACAACTATATAAGACGTCTGCCGGCTCAAATATTTGAACTCGCAGCAACTCAAAAACCCCTTCACTCGGATTTCGAGAAACGAGGTAATGAGTTTCCAACCTGATAACGTGAGCCTCGCAGTCCATCGCGAAATCGTGCACGGCGGCTAGCGAGGTCAGTATAGGTTTCGAAAGCTCATCATTTTTCCACATTTCTAACGGACTGGCCTAGTAAGCGATACTATCATCGAAACCTTTTCGCAAACTACTGGAAATATTTCAGCTCGTAATCATTTTCTTAAATTTTTTATGAAAAAAACTCCATTGATGGAGCGGACATGAAATATTTATAAGGATAACCTGGTCACGCTTCGACAGACAACAGCTCATGAACATCCAATCAAATTCATTCCAGGATTAGCTTCATAGTCGAATACAGCTGGCTGTCTATTGGAAGGTCTATTGCAAAACAATTATTGGGAGGTTTTGTAAAGTTGATCATTTTTCACTATAATTATTTTCATGATTTCGATTTATGACTAACATCTGTAGTACGAGTTTATAGAAAGCATAACTGGCAGGGAAGCGGCAATTGAAAACTCTGAATACGAAAAGTCAAAATGAGGAGAAGATAAAGAGGCAAGATGGCGAAGGCGAATGAAACTATATGGAAAGAAATTAATAATCATAGCTAGATTTAACGTTGAAAAATTCATTTCATTCGTCGATTGACCTTTTAAAATAGTCACGTGAAAAAGAAAATCATTCTGTTATCAAGAAATTACTTTCTACTCTCTCAAGTGAGGTAATTATAATATATTTGTAATTATTATGATCGTATTTTAGAGGTTTCCCCTTACTCTATACCACCATACAGTAACAGACGGAATGATGTTATCAATTATCTGCGACATGTGGAAGAAATGTCAATGAAGTTTAATAATATAAAAATGTAATGAAAATAAAATTTGGCACTCTCATTTCAAGTGAGGCGTTCTCCATAAACGGATGTACGTTTCTTACATTGAAAATATATCGGTTGAGCATACGACAATGCTAAATTAATTAGCTCATTCGATATTGCACGTCAATCCGTTTGTTTATGTGTATGCGCGACTATTTGAGTACTGAGTACATTCCTTACCTTCTGTCAAGTATCGAATGGCATTTTTGTGGTCCAGTTTGACGTTTCGAAATTCTCGAAAATGCTAATTATTTATTCGAGTTTAATAGTTTATAATCATAGTCCCTGAGGATGTGCAAGTTACGCAAGATGGAAACTGTCAGCTTAATTCAGGTTATTCCACGTGCACAGAAGTGGAGCCTCGCATAATAGATTTGGTCATTATTTATCAAGTCGTTCGCCCCTGGGCTTGGACGTTAGCTTGAATGAGAGTCGGTCGCCTCAAAATAGTCACACATATCACGCCCATTACTTTGCCAGTATTAGGGGAAAAGTGACGCACTTATTTCAAATCGTTTCTGAACTCAAGGGGGACTACGGTATCAAAAGTTAACTGGCAGAGTAATTTGCCTAGCAGTGTAATTAGCCTAGCGCTAGTGATACAACATTTATCAAAATAATACCAAATACAAGTAAAAACAAATTTGGCTCGTACAATATTCTATCAATTAGTGAGCGTACAATTCTCTCCTTCTAGGTAAATATTTATTGTTGGAGGATGGCTCACATTCATCTACAGTATGTATCTACGGAATTTATGCGCCTACATTAACTAATCAACCGGACTGCATTTATGCCTGGTTATTTTCTTATGGATTATAATAATGAAATTAGCACTGCGATCTTAATTTGGTTTATTTAAATTAAATTAAATCTTTTTTAATTAAATTTAATTTTTAAATTAAAATTAAATCTTAATTTTGGTTTATTTAAATTTTATGCTGTTGGCCGAAATTTTTGACTTAATTTTCCATCGATATGCCTGATTGAGCATCCTCTTCTGCATACAACGTGATCTTATGGAGGATTCACACTCATCCGTCAAATGCGTTTGCGTCGCAGCGTTCTATATTTTGATTGACTACCCGGCGCTAGAATGCTATCACCAAGCTAGCTAATCAGAATGCAAAACGCAGTAACGCGAACGCATTGACGGAAGCCAGAGAACCCTGCTTTAAAAATGTTACAACCTCGCCAATTAGTCGACTTCCTCCGCCAACTCACTACGCTTCCAGTCAATCTCGTAATTCGAAGACGTAAAGCCTAATGTATGCCTGTAGCGACTAGCGAGATAATAGGAGGCTAAATAGACATGACGTGAACATCACAAGTTGTCGGCCAATGACAAATCGCTTGAAGATACGCAATGGAACGTAACTCGCTCGACATATTCCCATTACGTATTAATTTGGTTTATGCTTATTTTGGTTTATTATTCAATAATAAACCATTGTAATCGCCCAAGAAAAAAAAATTTCTAACCCCCCTCAAAATTTGATGTTTTACGTTTCAAGGCATGTAGAATCCGAATATCCAATAAAAAAAAAATTCTGTCCGTCCGCCGTACGCCGTCAACAGTTTTCCGGCCAAACCATAATAGCTAAATTCTTGAAATTTTCACCAAAAATCAATCTCGGTCCTACGACGGCCCAATTCTTGAACCAACTTGCTAGCTCAATTTTAAGGGTATTTTTGGGGGGTTTTGAGGGGGAGAAAATTCATATTTTCCAAGGTTTTTCAGAAAAATGTGTACGTGGTATCAAATTATATAGATTTTTGGACGCTGAATCGAATGAGACCATCGCCGGGTCGATAGCTTTATTGGTTCTCGAGTTATCGCAGCTTTTGTGCCAAATTCGGGAGATTTTCAGAAATTTGACATGAGGGTATAACTCGAGAGTTCTTGGAGCTATAAAAATCGTTCTATACTCATTGGAATGGTCGTCAAACACTCTCTCCAGCTGTATCGTTAGGCAATAAGTTTAGCTTTTAATTAGGAAATTAAGAAAAATAAAAATGATTAAAATTACAATAGTTGCTACGGAGTTTTCCCCTATAGTTACCATCTGTTTTTCGGTTGAAATGTTCACACATGTTCTGAATAATTACTATCATAAATGGATAGTCTTCTGAAATTATTATTGAAGCGAAATAATAATAAACCACTGTACAATCATTTGCAGCGTTTTTGTATTTCTGCCTGCTTACATGTCGTTTACGCAACGACACGATTTTTCCAACTCATCGATTCGTAAAGATTTTTTAGAAGCATTAGTGTCAAGGATCATGTCAAGTGGCTAGTTGGAAAGCTCATCTTCACTCACATAACTGGCTTGAAGAAGAACGCGCTAAGAGGGATTTATATCGTTGGACTAGTGAAATTTAGTTGACACTGTGAGTGTTTTTCTGTTTGACTTCTCACAGTCAAAAATACGAGTTGAATAGCCTTCTTAAATGTATGTGGGCTGCACGATTCAACGGCCTGCCGTAATCAGCAAGTCACTCACATCATGATGTAGAATGTGACGGGAGCCTTCAAAACATAAGCTACTTGTCGGACGAGAGGTGAAGTGTTTAGGATTGTCTGCTGCCAGGACGGAGTGTTCGCGCTTCATTTGTTGACAGACTGGCTTTTATAGTCAGATCATCTCCTTCAGCTTTCAGAAGTGTCTTTATCAGGCAACTTTGATTCTCTTCTGAACCACTTGTCAAACGCCATCATCCGAAAAGAATTGCAAAAAATAGTGTGAGGGCAATTATCGTTGAACGCTTCCCTCATCTCTTCGAGTGTTGTGAGTGGAATGAGAAGACATTACTAAATTCACTAACTGACGACTAGTGAAGAGAGAATTTCTATTGTTTATCTATACAGAAGAGAACAAATACATCGGAAAGCGAACATTATTATATCATTCGCCGTCCTGATTACAATCCTTCTGTCATACTATCTGTTGATGGTCATTCACTCATTTCTCAATCAACTTATTTTATCATTAGAACTTTTATGGTGGTGAATGTTAAATCAAGGTTGTTTTAAAAATTATTTTTAATTTTATGAATCGTTAATAGCTGTTTCAATCATGAAATATTTTCAAGTTTACAGTGGTGGCACTTATACATCGAGCTTTCCCAGTATTTATCAACTCTTGTTGATGCCTAGTATTCCATCTCCGAACGAAAACTACTTCTGTCTGCTTGGAAACTAATTACAGATAACAAAGTAGAATGCAGCGTCTAACGATGATTTTTTTTGCTGTACTTCAGCAAATAGTTATGCTACCAACAGTTCTTCAAGGCGTCAACCTCGATGCGAGGAATGCTTCGAAGCGTCAGTCGTAGTTCGTCATCGTTTCTTACAGATGAAAACCAGTTCAAGTCTTTCCCGCTCTGATAAAAAGAATGTCCCTTTCGAAGTTCCATTCGACCAAACAACATAAATGATGAGTCCAACTGACGACAAAATATGACCGCTTCGATATCAATTTGTGTTTCGGTCGAGTACCTTTGTAACCTAACTTGGATACCTCACGGCAACGATAGGCAACGCTACACAAGAGGTGAATTCAATACCTATAAATAATCTTGCCTGTTCTAGAGCTATAACTCAACTTGTCTTTGCCGCCCTCACTAATTTCATTGCTTGTCGTTAGCATTTGTCATCCTATTGAGAGCTGCCTTTTTCGACCTAGCCCCGATTTTGCGCTCTCGATGCCCACACATTCATTTTATATGACTGCAAGCCGCTCCCAAGAAGTGGCCACCAACTGCCTATGTGCGTAATGCGATGGTGAAAGTTTATAATATGCCACCTTTCTTTAAATATGGATGTGTGCATCATCTCTTGGGAGTTGGTTATTCCTTCAATTATTGCTTAGATTAGAATTGAAAATATTATCATTTTCATCCATCAACTTGTTGATAGTTATAAATCCGATCAGTTGTAAACGCTTCAAGCATAATTTCTGGTTACTATAGCATACACCTTTGCGATAATCCTTTGATCTCAATCCTTAGTGTTATACTGACAATTATTACACAGCGACTTCTATTAGTTTAGAACGTGCCTCCTTTGCGGGAAGTATATTAATGCTTCAATTATTATGGATACTTCATTCGTAGCACTATTTGATTATTGCCTAACACTCAACAATAAATTAAACATTGACACCTTCCAAGAAACAAAAAATGCCTCTACGAATTAAATAAATTTATTATTCCTAAATTAAATACGACTACTACGAAGTCGATAGCTCTAATGGGTTATCGATTTATGGACGCTTTTTTTATTTACGACTTTTTTATATCTGATATGAATCCAAATTCGGCGTTTGCTCTTTGAATTGCTCCAATATCGACTGCTCGACATAAACTTGAGCAGTCAAATTCTAACAACAACTTGCTGAACTTTTTATTTTTTTCAACATACAAGCTTTTGGCAACGTTACTGATTGTCAACCTATATTATGACAATCTCAATGAGCGATAAATTTTCCATAGAGAAAAAATCACAAAGATAACAAATTAGGACGTTAGCGTCGGAGTTTTGTCAATATTGCTCTCATGATGTTAGGTTGAAACGTTCACCTCTGATCGGCTTCGTAACAGAAGATAAGAAAGGTTATTAAGAATAGAAAACAACAGCTCAACCCTTTGCTGAGTTTTTCCGATTTGAACAAATTTATTAAATCAAAATTTCTACCTACTTGTATTTTTGTCATCGTAGTTAATTCCTTGGGTTAACATACAAATTTTAGTATCTAGTTCTGGTTCTAGTTACATTGTCTTTTGAGGAAAACATTCCACATTCCGTGAAGGAACGATTGTAGAAATAATACAGACATAGATTGTGAAATGAATTTTGTATATTAACTGTGGCTTACATACATAATTAAGGTTAAGTATTATTTATCTCAATTTCCCCTTTTCGCGTACACCAACGTTTAAACGTATTCTCAACAAAAGCCCGAGATAATTCTTTTGAGGTATCAGAAGTTCATCTTTATAAAACAAAACAAGGTTTAAAAAAATATTTTATAGGTAGTCGGTAGTATGCAGCTCACGTTTAGGTCTCAGTCCTCGTCCCGTTGGCCTATTCTACATCGTAACACTGTGTGTCGTAAACCACAAAAATAATAAAACCTGATTGGTCCTTATCACATGAAGACATTTATGATTCAGTCAAACCTACGGCTGCGGCTCCACAATTGCTCAATCAACTCCCAAGTTGTAAATATCTTCACGATAAGTTAGCCGTCTAGTAGCCACAAGTTCATCTGGCAAATAAATGAAATTGCTAACTGTGAACTGTAACTTTGATAAGTAAAGATTTAGAAATTTTATCAGTTTTAGCTATTTTCTAGACTAATCTCAACTTTATCAAACTTATGAAACTATTGTAAAAGAACAGGAACGTTGCTTGTTGTATTTGTCGAATCATATCGAACTTTATCTAAGGCTATGGAAAAATTGAAGTGGAAATATCAGTTGATCATCATGAGCAACAAGTACTTTAGGTTTATTGTTTTTAAAGTGTAAAATATCAAGTCACTAGTATATCAAGATTACATCAGATTATATCAAGTATATCAGGATTATGAGGTGAAAGTGAACGATGGGATGATTCCGTATTTATCCGAACCTTAGTGTGACGTAAGAATTATTTATTCCATTCATAATTAGATATTGTGATGAAGTCGCGGTAAACTTTCAAGTCACGAACGATTATTAACCTCGGCGGCCGTGTTTTTTAATTCAATGAGAGCTGGTCTTCATTCGCGTCGGTGACAATGTATTCGGGGCCAGAATGACTAGTTGCGTAGGATGTTCCGAACCTAGCATTACCATTCGGATTTACTGTTGGTTTGGTTTCTTCTGGCGAATGCGTTTCTTGCAATTCACTTTGAAGAGAAATAACATCCATAACACACCTTGAGAGAGATTAGAGGTTACATTTATGTATTCTCGATGCCGGATACAAAGCCGCAAGAAGAACGTAACATTTATACATGCAGGTGGTGTTGTGTTGTATCGATTCTTTCCTTAGTAGCTTTTTATCGTTTTTCAACCGCTCGTTGGAACATCTCATGAATTTTTAATGACGCGAGCTGATCTTCAGAAAATTGTCGACTCGATCCGCTCTCGGAATTTTAATTCTATCCCTTTTATATCAGAGTCGTACACGGTTTATGGTGATGGCTATTCGTATCATTTCTTAATTTTTAATTTAATCCTATAGTCACTGGATTTGTACGATCTGTGACTATCATCTGTTCCACGTGCTCGCTAAACATTCAATCATCCAAAAATGCCGACATTGTATACAATCACGCACCTTGCACAATATGGGGAACTCCCCTTCGCGATCGGTTACTATACGATTCCATAGCTCCGTCTTTTGTTGCATCCCGTTGTGCTCTCTAGTTGAATAATATGATTTTTAAGCACAACGGAATAAACGTCTTGGTTTTGTCGCATTTTTTAATTTGTAAGGGTTGTTTGGGGTAAAAAAAAACAAAAAAAAAAACGAGGTGACTCATTCTACGAGACGGTTTAGCCATGAAATTCCCGACTGAAGTTCCGCTAAACTCGGTTGAAATTAATCTTGTGGGTTTAGACTTGGAAAACACCCTTAACTTAAGTTCCAACTCGTACGTTGCACTGATGCTTGCAAAGATAACTTGCTATTTGGGGTTGACTTTAATGGTTAAACCGATATTTTCTCGGGTTCTAACCATCTCAATTTCTTGCGGTTTTCGGTCGAACAAAAAAACCTTGCTGAGAGAATCACAACACGTTGAATCAAACGGTATGATGATGTCTATGCAAATCCCCCTAACTTATGGCGTCCCTAAGCGCAATGAAGATTTCTTGTATTTAGGATGACAGAGCAAATACAGAGACAGGGCAACGGTCGCTGTTCACCCAACTAGTTGATTAGCTTAGGTAATTCCCTCGGCAGCGTCCGCTACTCTTCGATCGACGACCGGAAATTTATGTGGCAGACGGCAGGAACGATGGAACGCGTTTATCCTCCAAGGCGGCTACCGTCCTCGGTGAAATCGTGTAAGGTAGTGCAGTATCAAAATTGACTGGAGCTTACTGCCATTCTGAGGCTCATTCTCCTGTTTGTTATTTCGCGTTACCCACCTTATTTGCCAACGAAAAAAATTGACTACGTTCCTCCTCCACCCATTTACCATTGGCTCTCAGTTAAGCATCGAAGTAATGCTGTTGAAGTTATTGCTAAGTTGATGTTCCATACGTAGGCAGTGGTTCGATGGATGACAACTTCAAATGGATCAGATTTCTTCCAAGACTCGTGTTTGTTCCTTTATTACTGGATGCAATTCAACAAAAATGGTGCTACTGCTACTTCCATTTACTTCGTTAATACGGATTCAATAAAATTAACGAATGGGCGATTTTCTTCAATTTTTTCGTAACATTTTTCAGCATATCTTCCGTACGTTTTTTTGTTGAAAGATTTTAACTAACATCGAAAATCACCAGTAATTTTTCCGAGCCTGGGGATAGGTTTTAAATTGGTTTAATGAAAAAAAAAACGTGATTTGGAAAGGTCCGCAAATCACGTAATCCCTCCACCAGGGAATAGCCTAGTCCAAACGAATCGACAGTTTCCCCACAATCATACGTATCCCTGATAACCACCAAAATCAGTGAATATGGTGGAAAATTAATGTTGTCTACTCAATACTTTTTTTAAGCTCTGACGTAGAGGGCCTCACTTGGCAATAGTGAAAGCACATTCCGATACAAATTAGTAAGCTCTTTGAAATGTATCCTCCTATAACTTTTCTTATCATCTACTATAAAATAAAACGAAGGTTCAATCAGAATATGAGAACAAAAACGCTGAAAATGTTTGTACAGTGGTTTATTATTCCTTCGCCTTAATAATGATCTAAGAAGATTATCCATTTGTGATAGCAATTATTCCGAACATTATTTTTTAACGTTCCTACCGAAAAACAGATTGGTAACTATAGGGGAAAACTTCATAGCACCTATTGTAATTTTAATCATTTTTCTTTTTCTTAATTTTCAAAGTATAACCTGAATTTTTCGCCTTCAGGTATAGTTGAAGAGAGTGTTCGACGAGCATTCCAACGAGTATAGAACGATTTTTATAGCTCCAAGAGCTTTCGAGTTATAACCCTCACGTCAAATTTCTGAAAAGCTCCCAAATTCAACACAAAAGCTGTGACAACACGAGAACCAATAAAGCTATCGACTCCGCGATAGTCTTATTTGATTCAGCGTCTGAAAAACTATGAAAATTGATACCGAATAAACCTTTTTCTGAAAAACCTTGAAAAATATGAATTTTCTCCCCCTCAAAACCCCTTAAAAATACCCTTAAAATTGAGGTAGCGTTTGGCTGTAGAATTGAGCCATTCACAGACCAAGATTGATTTTTGGTGAAAATGTTAGGAATTTTGCTTTTATAGTTGCGTCAGAAAAGTGTTGGCGGCGGGCGGATATTTCTTTTATTGGATATTGGAATTCTACATGCCTTGAATTTTTTTTCTTGCGCGATTACAATGGTTTAAACCAAAAGTCGTGGACGTCTCATTCAAATTATTGTTGAAAAGGGAACATATTATTATAGTTCATCAGAGTGAAAGATTTCATTTCTATCACGATTTCAATCGTGATCAAGACCAAAAGCAGCTCTCTCAACGTAGCCAACATCACACGTATACACGAACACGATCGCTACCAACGACATTCAGACTTCAAATAGAAACAACCAATTTGGGAATAGTGTTTAATAGATTGGCAGAAACGGGCATGGTTCAATGAAGCGTGAAGCTCGAAGAGACCTAAGAAACAGCTCGTGCGCCTATCAGAGCATCTGGGACTGACTCCACTCTTCGCCAGCTCGACTGTGTAATCAAGTGTACAGACAGGCGCAGGTGCGGTTCGAGGCTAAGTCTCGATTCTCCGTCAATTTTACTGCTTTACCGCTTGAGGCTGAAAGCGTTTAATTAAATTACTCTACAGCTAGAGTGCAGGTCGAATGCTGAGTCACTTAGTTGATGGTTCTATATACCCTTACACCGGAAATCTCTTTATTTCTTTTTAATGTTTCGTAAGTGACCGGTTTAATAGAGTGTTGAAAGGTAAGTTCACCTACGGGCTACCGGATGTATCAATTATTATACTTGTAGTCCAGTATCGAGAGGAATTGCCAATTGAAAAACGCTGCAAATGATTGTACAGTGGTTTATTATTCCTTCACTTCAATAATAATTTCAGAATCCTATCCATTTATGATAGTAATTATTCAGAACATGTGTAAACATTTCAACCGAAAAACAGAATGGTAACTATCGGGGAAAATTCCGTAGCTACTATTGTAATTTTAATCTATTTTATTTTTCTTAATTTCCAAATTAAAAACTAAATTTTTTGCTCTACCGTACAGCCGGAGAGAGTGTTTGTCGACCATTCCAATGAGTATAGAACGATTTTTATAGCTCCAAGAACTCTCGAGTTATACCCTCAAGTCAAATTTCTGAAAATCTCCCAAATTCGATACAAAAGCTGTGATAACTCGGGAACCAATGGAGCTATCGACCCCGCGATGGTCTCATTTGATTCAGCGTCCAAAAATCTATATAACTTGATACCACGTACACATTTTTCTGAAAAACCGTGGAAAATATGAATTTTCTCCCCCTCAAAACCCCCCAAAATACCCTTAAAATTGAGCTAGCAAGTTGGTTCAAGAATTGGGCCGTCGTAGGACCGAGATTGATTTTTGGTGAAAATTTCAAGAATTTAGCTATTATGGTTTGGCCGGAAAAGTGTTGACGGCGTACGGCGTACGGCGGACAGACAGAATTTTTTTTTATTGGATATTCGGATTCTACATGCCTTGAAACGTAAAACATCAAATTTTGAGGGAGGGTTATAACATTTTTTTTCTTGGGCGATTACAATGGTTTATTATTGAATAATAAACCAAAAATGAAAGTTTTTTAAATGTTCCATTATAATTAGCTGATTCCGAATTTGTAGCTGACTCCTAAATACGAAGTTGAGCTCGTCACGAGACAGTAATTGCAACACTTTCGGACTTTTTTCACTAATTTGCTTGTATCTCGAATTAATTTTATTGAAGATTAATGCCACCTCTCGGCCAGCCCGATGAAGCTCTGCGGAACGTCATCCGCATTTCAAATTAGTAATAGTTTTGATACGTTTTTAAAATCAACGAAAAACATTGCACCCTTGTGACTGTTTTTCGCTGTTTGTCCTTAAAGGTTTGCTCTTTTTTCGTTTTATTTTTAAAATTCTTCTGTATCCCGTTAAAATAATGAGGATGTAAAATCCAGCTTCAAATAAGCCTTTAAAACAAATAAAAAAAGCTATTTATTAAAAATAATATAATGAGTCAATACAACAAACGGTATTGAACAAATTTCCAATTTCAAATGAAGTTTAGCTATTGAATTTAACTATCGAAATTATCGTTCGTTAATCTTGGAAGTTAAGGTCGTAGAAGATGCATCTTAAACTTAGAAACGCACCAAAATTTAAAATCCGTAGATACAGAGATGTCAAACTTTTTAGGTACGGAGTTACTCACGCGAGCGTGAAAGTAGTTGATTGCCTCCATGTCCAACGCTACACTCTCCTTCAAACTGCGCCGGTGCTACCTCTTTTTCAAACGGCTGCAGACGAGTAATTGAGGAGTTTTTGCGTTTACCGGTGACTTTCCACGGTGGCCGTGGGGAGAATTGTTTACTCTCACTCAGTAAAACCATACCGACCTTCATACGGACCGTGGATTGTGGTCTCTTATATAGGCGTATGATTTTACAATGAAACCAATAAAAACGCCCCACGACCACCGTGGAAAAACAACAGTAAAAGCAATTTAATTGCAAGTAGTCCATCTATTTTATAGTAAACTTCAAGAGTTTCCGAAATATAAGGAAATAAGTGCACGATTATAAGTACGACATTCTTGTAATTGGTACCCACAAAAATATAACTTTGAATTTTTTTATTTTACGCACCAACAACCGGTTTTATTGTTTTTTGACACTCAGTCTTACAGGAAATTTACGTCGTTTCGCAAATTTGAAGTTTAAGTTACACGGATTTGTGATTCTCTGCTTCTATCGCTCCAAATTACAGAAAGAACGTTCACATTACGTCCAAAAATACCTATCATAGTTTTTATATTTATTTAATTTATTTTTATTTTTTGTTTACTTGCAGTGTTTGTGTGCGATCCTCTATCTCTTCTCCTATGGTCCTCAAATCAAATTTTTTTCACGACATTCAACTATGATTTGGCCAACGCATTTTTGAATAACATTATTTACTGATGAGATAATCCGATTGACCCGCGCTAAGATCGAAAAAAATTCTATGCAGCACACTTGAAAAGGCTGGCTGAGGAGTTTGTAGAAGAAAAAACCGACTAGCAGAGTGAGCGGAGGATAAAAGTGTATCAATGCGGTTAAAACAAAGTGAACGTTTTAATGAAACCGACCTCCCTGAGAGGAGTTAGCTCGCATTTGCATCACCATATCCGGGCAAAACGAGTTCGCCCGATCATGCGATAGTTACCGACTAACCTAAGGTATTGCCAGACGCAGGGACTTCAGAGATGTCCGAACAAACGGAAAAACCCGGCACAGTTCTGGTCCGGAGTTGCTCTCTCCAGTTTCGATGAAATTACACTCTTGCCTCAACTATTGACGATTTTTTTCCATTTCTTTCACGTCGATTTACCACCTGCGGGAGCGCATCCAGTTTGTCTTAGCAGGCCCCTGCCCATGGCTTTGGAGTTCATCTGATTGGAAATTACTAGCTAACAAGAACTAGTTTATGCATCAAACTTGTTAAGACCTTCTTAGGTTGGAGTCCCAACCACAGCTCCACAGCCGTTAACGTTTCTCGCCTAGGTTGATCTTACAGTGGAATCATTTCTGAAATGAGCATAGCGGTTATAACTAATAACACACGCTTTCTGCGGTCCTCTATCCTCAGCGCTCGTTGGGCCCAAGTCAGTTCTTATGTGCTATTATCGTTCGGTTATTACATGATTACCTATATGAAGTGGTCATCGAAGAAAACGAGGTGCTAACCACTCTCATAAGTTCATTAGCTGGAAGGGCAACTTTTCAAAACAACAGCGAGTGAGCGAGATCTTATTATGTCACGAGTGGAAAGAGTTGGAGTTTTCTTATAATCCTCAAGCAAAAATGATCAGATACCATCTGAATGGATCAGGTTCGGTTTTCATCTTCTAGTTTCTTGTAATAAAATTTCCTCCTGTATGTGTGTGTTTGTGTGCGGGGGGAAAGGGGGAAGATATTACTGTGAAGGTGAGTGGAAAGTCAACTCATATCAAAGTTCTTCTAAATAAGGTACCGTTGCACTCCAGTTGAATCAATAAATGCTTCAAAATTACCAGTCGTATCGCTAAAAGTGAAAAAAAAAAAAATGTATCCGTCTTTACAATTCCCCCTGGACAATTTCCCCCAAATTTAATTCACTGTGGCATTAAATATTTTTACCCCGAATTTTTAGCCTAATGAATTTTTAGATCGTAAGCAACTAATTAGCAATCGAAAGAATCCTTGTCGTGATGTTTGATCTGGTAACTGACCAAATCGTGCTATTAGTACCAGACGAGTTTGCAGACCGTTCAAAATGGATGAGGTTATTTGCCGTTGTTAATGCTTGCGACGAAAGAGAAATGGGGTGCGAGAGAGAGCGTGCCCGAGACAGATAGGGCTCTAATTTACTGAACTTGGCGGTCTCAGTGTGCGTGTGCCTCTAATGTGTTAAGCCGAAGTTACGTCTTGTTGTGCGTAGTCGTCGACGGCTGTGCATGGATGGTGCGTTAGATAATGGTTGGAAGAGGTACTCAGGGTTACGAAATCCAGCGCGGCTACGCCCTCCGCGTAGACGGAGCCCCACCCTTAGGGCGTGTGTAGTAACAGGATCATATCTTTGACCAGAGATTTTAAACAGCATTTCTCGTTGATAGCCGATAATAATGTCGGATTATTGGCTCGAAAACCCTTCCTTTTTCTGGCTCACGCAGCAGCCATGCGGCCTTAGTCACACGTAATCTCACCCTCACCTCCATATTCCCAGCGCTCCTCACCTTCCAGCAATTTGCGGATTACAGAGATATACAACCAAAGTCGAATACGAATTTGTCGACAATGGAGCCTTTCGATTTGGCCTCATTATAAGAATCCTTGAATTATAAGTAGAAATCGTATATTGAAGGGTGTGTTCTAATAAGAACATAACTTCTTATCTGATTCCAATGTAATTTTCTTTCTTTGGGAAACTGTCCTACGCGCATTAGCTTGAAAGGTCTCGCTTCCGTCCTGCTTACACATTTCAAAGTCTTGATGGTAGTGATTAACATCAGTAAAAATCAGCCCGTAACATTCTAAATTCAAACGATATTTGAATAACGCGATAGTACAGTATTTGACGGTAAAGCTGAAAATTAATAGTCATTCATCCGCCTAGAAAATATTTACGGCCTTAAACATTCGAATAGATTGGCTTTTGAGAACTGTGAAAGTCTCAACAAAAAAAAATTATGATAAAAAAAAAATTAAAAAAAAAACCGCTGCAAATGATTGTACAGCGGTTTAATATTTCTAAACGTTTCTGACGAGCATTCTAACGAGTAGGTATAGAACGTTTTTATGACTCTCAGAAAGTTTCGATAAATTTCTCAAATTCTTGAACTTGCCACACAAAAGCTGCGATAGCTCGAAAACCATACCATACGCTATGGTCTCATTCGATTAAGCGTCCGAAAATCTGTAGTTACGACAACTTTTGAGATCTGGCTTCCTCACTGGCTGGCGTCAGGCTGTGCAGCTCAAGTCGTATTTGATCGAGTAGGCCGTATTGTACAAGAAGAGTTGAGCACCAACCATATCCTCTCACTCCGACAGTCAGCTCTCGCCACTTTCTTGTTAACATAAGAACCTTCGATTGAACGTCAGGGGCCCAAGTATGTGTGCACCTTAGACCCGATCAGTGTCTATTTGTGCCTCGGAGGCCCATTCTACGCAAACACATACTCCCACGCGACACAATGCCCACGATACTATCTCGCACTGCCTGCTCGTGCATATCTGTGCAAATCTCGTTAATCCTCGTTAAAAAATCTCGTTGTACCCTCGTGCCAAATTTCTAAACAAATCAAAAATTCGACACGAAAGCTGCGATAACTCGAGAACTTGCCTTGAAACGTAAAACATAACATTTTGAGGGGTTTAGACAATTTTTTTTTCTTGGGCGGTTACAATGGTTTATTTTTCAATAATAAACCAAAATTCAAAATGAGATCAGTATCATGCATAAGAACAGGTAGATGCGTAATATGAATGCGTTCACGTTGGAAACAGACACACAAACAAACTGACTGCAAACGAGCCGAACGAATACGTACTATTTAACGCGATACCAGCTATAATTTTAATGCAAATTGTATTTTGTTACAGGTGAGTCAAAAGTGAAATGAAAAGTTTACTGGACAGCCCATTTGTTGGAATGACATCAACATCACCTTCTTTATTACTATACGGTACTGCTGCTATGATTCTATGACGGTTAATTTGGTATAATGTGTACATTTTATGATTTATTGATAAATTCTTACACTCATTGGAATGCACGTCGAACACTCATCTGCCGATAGATGATTGATTAAAATTTAAATACTGTCGTTTTGGCAAAAAAAAAAAAAAAAAAAAAAAAATTGAATTTAGAATATTTGGCTATGGAGTTAGCGCTTTTAGTCACCAATGTGTTGTAAGGAGGTAATGTACACATCTGATCGACTTAGTTATAAGTTAAAAAAATAATAAACCACTGGGCAATCATGTGTAGCATATTACATATTACCTCTGAGTTCTATATGAAAATTCCATGTTTCAGAAAATGGAATAATATAAAGCTTGTTGAAAAAAGGGAAGAATTTCATTTGAAAAATTCTTCAACAACTTCTTCCTGATGTTGCGTATCTTTTACTGTTTTTATGTCGAGGGTCGACAAGGTAACCATTTCTTCGTATATTTTCCTACGATACGCCAAGCGCTTTCGCCTTTTCGGCCATCATCTAGGGTGGATGGGACCGTTCGGTACCCATATGACGTACGTCAATAGAACTATGCATTTTTTTTTAAAGGAAAATATGATATAGAAAAATCGTCGCCTCTTTAATTTCTCGACGTAATAAATGTGGCTGAATTTACTATTTAGAACGCTGGTACGAAACATCGAATAGGTATGCTGATATATAAGTGTGTAAATTATACTCGACGATATAATACCTTCCGTTAGAAATGGCGTGTCTATTGGTGGTGCCTTGTGCTGAATGTGAAATTAATGTTTCTCGTGTCAGCGTAACGTATCACCGAGTTGTTCTACTTATGATAACATATTGCTCATGATAATATCGTACAGAGGCTGGATGAATAATATAAACAACACTTTTCTGGCTGTGTTCTTGAATGAGTCTCGGAGTCAAAGTGAGTCGCCTCTGTCGAGAGCAGCGGAGCGACGTAAGCCCTTATCAGGAGAACTGAAGTGATTTACTTGATACAATCCTTGCTATGCTTCTGAACAATCTTAGTATAAGACGACTTTTCTCGTCCGCAGACCACCTGCACACATCGACAACTCCTCTAACAAGAATTTCACCCGTATCTAAATGCTTTAGTGTACGATCAGAATCTGACGAGCAACGGCTACTTGATAACTGTTGAAATTTACGTAAACTTAACAGCTCCTGTTGCAGTTGCAGTATAGGTGCTGGTTCATTTTGTGATACCTGGTTCACTATAAAAGTACATCAATTTTGTTGCCATGAGGAGAGGATGTGAATCTTAATCGCTCTAAGCGAGATAAGTACAGAAAAATATCGATGCTTGCGAAAGAATCATGAACCAGTGAAAGGTATCATCAGTGAATCATTAGTAATCCTGCCATCTTATTTACTATTGAATAATAATAACAACGTTCTTGAAAAACAAAATTGAAATTGTTAAATAGCATGGCTTTTAGTTTATAATTCATTGAGGAATTAACCATTGCAATTGGCCAAGAAAAAAACTTCTCTATAATGACCCCTCAATATTTGAAGTGTATGTTCAAAGGAATTCGAATACTCGATAGTACAAAAAATCTGTCCAGCCGCGGTACGCCGTCATCACTTTTCTGAGGAAATGATAAGACCTACATGCTTAAATTTTTTCACCATAAATCAATATTGTCCTGAAACTGGCTGCACTGTTTAGTCAAATCACTAGCTCATATTTACCAAAATTGAGGGGCTCTACCCCTCCTGCCATGCCTTACTATCAGTAGGGTAGTGTCCTTATCACTACTATAAAGTAGTTTATTTCTGTATGGAGAGGTGTAGTTTATGATTTTTATAGTAGAAAGTATAATTGGGTAGGTAGGTAGTAGGGTTTTCGTGTACTTTGTATCCCAAAGCATTGGGTTTTTCAACATGAGCAAACTTCGTTTGGTGGACCTCATGGTTCCACGTCGCCCTGAAGATGCCCGAATGGGCGAAAGTGCTCGGCCAGCCATTAAAGATCTGGAGAATAAGTCGCCTGGTTTTTCTCCCCCTCACAACTCCTCTACTACAACAAGTTTTAGCCGAGGTAGACATAACAACTTCAAGTTTTCCAAGATTTGTAACTTGCACAGTGGATAACTCAAACAAAAAGTCGTCAATTCAGATGTTTGAATATACCAAAAGATAGGTAATTTAATTGCCCACATTTTCCTAATGTAATGTACCTATCCATTTTTCAACCGTTTTTGCGTTATTCAACAATATTAGTAGAATATACACGAAAAAATGACATTTTTCAACTTTAAACGTTATTTTCATCAATTTAGTGCGAAAGAAACAAAGAATGAACCATATATTATTGATATACACATCATCAACTATCATTATGCTGAATTTGAGCGAAATCTATTTCAAAAAATTTTTCGCGAAAAATCCAAGGGGTACCCCTGCGATTTTTTTCAACCGACCATTTAACGAATTTTTACTCGCCTTGCAATACAGATAAAAATCTGAAATTTTCAGGAAAGTTGTGTCTTACCAAGATGTATTTTTGTGATTTTTTTCAATTCTCGGAAAAATTTGCAAGTGGTCCAAAAAAATCGGTTTTTCAAAGCTCAAAAATTGGACTTTAACCGTGATTTTCGGGGTCAAAATAAATGCGAATCAATTGTTTTATTATGCAGGAGTCTTCATTTGAACGCCTTACACACGTACATAGCAAAAAATTTGGTGAAAAAAATTTAAACAGAGCCAGAGAAATTATTTTCTGTAAATCGGGTTTTTCGCCGGCCGAAATTCCGAGCTCCGCTGGCATCGGTAATAGTGAAAAATTAAATTTTCGTTTTAAAGCGATTTTGAAAGCTATTCTTATAGGAAATTTAATGCTGAATCCGAATATGACGTCAAAACGGCGGAAATTTCACGACAACGATAATTTTTTTACATTTTTTTGTGCGACACTTTGTTATGTTTTTCAACTTCAATCCGTTGCAAAGTACTGTTCAATTTTAATTAATTAATGATTCCTACAGGAAATTAGACGTAGAATTCGAATTTGAAGCGAAAAAGATCAAACTCTAACAATTAATAATTTTTTTCAATTTCATATATTTGAAGTTTCAACTTTAGAATTTTTTTTAGGCCACATTCGCGGATTTTGAAAAAATAGGTTCTTTGTAAGCAAACTGAGGAAATTTAATTTAGAATCGATTGAAAATAAAAAATAGAAGGGTTTTTTTTTGCTTTCGAGATATATTCCACTTTTATGTAGAAAACGTGTTTTGAGTTTTCTTCGAGCGCTAATAGCTCCACGGGGACATAACATTAATATATAACCAAATACACCAAATCATCAATGATTTTGATGGCTCTTTCTCGTCTTTGAGTAATAGACCTACGTAAAAGTGATCGGTTCAGAAGTTATTTGCAAAAAAAAAAAAAAAAAAACCAGGCCAAATACGCGAAAAACAGGGTCATAAAATTGTAAACCGCAATAAAACTAAAATGAAGGCTTAATTAAAAAAATGAGATTTTTCCAGCCGGTGAGTTGGCTCCAATTTTTATAGGTCAACTTTTCGATTACCTCATCCCAGTTTCTCAATCAATCCAAACCCTCGTTTTTGAACCTTTAACTTCGAGCTCCTCTAGCTCATACTAAAATCGACCAACGAACGAATTTCTGTACGAATTTTTGTTTAAAAAATTCAATAATCTACAAATTCCTATCGTAAAATTTTAAACTCCAATGAGAATATTTCGAGTAAATCGAATACGACTGCGCGGAAACGTTGGTTCCAGAAAGGTCGAAATTTGGCATAACCGGATTTTACGAAAAATCAAAGGCCAAATTGAAAAAAGTGGGATTTTTGGGTATCAGGAATTTCGATTCAATTGACGAAAAGATCGTCAAATAATTTTTATCGTTTCACAATTTCGCTCTAGCCGTGAGAGTTTTTTTAAAACGAAATTTCAAAGTTTCGACTTAAAATTGCGACTCGCAGAGGCGAGGGCCAGACCGATCCACCCGACCCAAATGAGGAAAGCGTTCGGAATATATACTTATTCAGAATATTCTGAATAATATACCTAATAAATAAAATAGTTATTGAATTGATCATAATTATAACATAGGTAACAATTGAAATATTTAATAAAACAAATATTGAATAAAGCTTTATAAATTGCTCATTCAGAGTGCCCATTGGTGATTATTTTTTATTCGACTTCCAAAATATTCTATAGAAATAATTTATACGGCAAAACACGTCCATCCTCCTTCGAAGCGTCCCCGCGTTGTATACGGTCCCCATTCCGATCGGGAGACTTCAGACCTGGGATTTTTGGTGCCGCAACAGCCCCGTTGACCGGAATTGGTCTATTTAAAAACATGTCTACCGAGTGATAAAAAGGTTTAAAAACTACTAAAACCTGTTTCCGTGTCGCGGGTTATATGCATATCTGTTGTGTTGTGATCGCTCGTTTTTCATCAATTGTTTAATTTGGCTACTCTACTTCCTTTTTCGTGAATATCTGTTTTTATTGCCATGAGCGGTTCCAGTGCAATTGGCGATTTCCCTATTCCCTTCATGAAAGGAGATAAAAACGGAGCAAATTATTATACAGTGGTTCATTATTCCTTCATCTCAATTATGATTTAAGTCTTAAAGGACCATATACCTGCATTCCAACGGTTATAGAACGTATTTTATGGCTCTAGAAAGTCTCGAGTTAAATACCAGCTTGCCAAATTTCTCAAAATCTCGAATTAGCCGTACAAAAGACTTGAGAACCATTTAAGCTGTTGACTCCGTCATGGTTTCATTCGATTGAGCGTCCAAAAATCTATATAAATTGATACTAAACACACCTTAGTTCTGAAAACCTTCGAAAAGACGAATTTTCCTCTTCTTAAAACCCCCCAAAAATACCGTTAAAATTGAGACAGCAATTTGACTAATGATTCGAACCATTGGCCGGTCAAACTTGATTTTTGGTGAAAATTACAGTTATTTAGTTTTTATAGTTTCGTCAGAAAAGTGTTGACGGTGGACAGAGAGACATTTTTTGTTCGATGTTCAGATTCTACGTACCTTGAAACGTAAAACATCAAATTTTGAGGGGTTTCGATGATTTTTTTCGTGATCCACTACAATGGTCTATTACGAAATAGTTAACCAAAACTGATTTACACGAGATAAAATATTGTGATTTGGTCCGTTTATTCGAAACTTTGAATAACCAAAGGGTGGAAACTAGGTTTCAATTAGACCCTTTCACGCAGAAAACTGAACTAAACAATTTTTAGATTTGAGAATGTTTTTTTAGGCATCGGAACTAATGTTTTTAATTAACGTTAACGGGCATTGTTCCTCAATCCAGTACCTCGTTGAAAACAATTTATACAATTTGAAACGTCTTGGCTTTCATAGATATCATTGATGAAGTTAATTGAGTTTGAGATCAACTTTCTGCTTTATCAGAGGAAAATAACGTCTGAAATCGTTATAATAATCTTCTACGTTCATCGCGTTTACTTTCAAGATGATATCATTTAATTGGTTCAGTCCTTCGAGCAAACACGTTATTCTCCTAATTCCACTGAGTTTTAAATTAATATAGAAAAAAAGGAATGAAATGGCAAATACCGATCAGTCATTCTCGATCGAGCCAGATCATCATTATGATAAAGGTATTTGCTCACACACAGACCTTCAATTAAAAAGAAGCCCAATATCTTACGCTCATAGTTACCTATTACCACCAAGAGCAATCCATCAAAATAATTAGCGTTCCGATCAAAGGACTTGCCAGATGCCACAAATGAGTTCGTTATTGGGTCGTAACGGTTTTAGCGAGACTTCGATTGGGATGTGCGGCTGTACTTGCGAGTTTTTCGTCCAAGTTCGGGCTGATTGGGTGGCTGTGGCATTAGCCATTTTAAGAGAGTTTGGAATGCTTCCAAACTTGTTAACTAGCATTGTGAACGCTTGCGCTTCTGCACATTTCGATTGAAGATTCAAAGTAGCAATTGTGAATTAACTGAGAAAGATTCGAAATGGTTAGCATCAGCCACCTCAAAATCCTTAAGTACGTCTCAAATACGGAAACTATCGATGGAAACGAGCCTCTTGAATATTTACCGAAACCTCACAGTTCGTACGCTTAATTTCGGTTTTTTCGGTTTGTGTTGTCCGCCGGCGTTTAGCTCCTGTACGTCCGATCGGGTTACTTTTTTTTGTTTGAAAGGGTTACTATCCAGGTAGGTCCCATAATTTTTTTCAATCGAGTCCATCCAGTAGTTACGTCCCCAGATGCGGAGAAATGCCGGAAAACGTGGTTTTCGCGAAAAGAGGAAGTTTCGACTTTTCAAGCTTACAACTTCTAGAAAAATTGCTCCATTGTTTTGTTTTTGACATCATTTTGTTCATAATTTATCTGCTTATGGGGGCCTAGCTCCAATTTTTGTTCAGCATTCTCATGTGGCGTGTAGAGAAGAAAGTAAAACCTAAAACGTGATGCCGACTTTCACATTATTTAGGTTTTTCGAGCACCGTTCCCAAACACGTCGAGAAAAAAAATATGAACATTATTGCACTTGGAAAAAATTAACAAGAGCTTTTCAAAGATGGTAAAATTCAATTTTAGGTGGCATTTTAGGTGGTATTAAGATGTTTTATGCGCGTTTTCGTGAGATATGGTCGTGCTAACGCGATAAAGATGATCCCGTCGGCGTCAAAACATTGGTGCTATAAATTTTAGTTGCAAGAAGGTGAAGGTACTTCTCGAAATGATTTGCGACTAGCGTTGGACAAAATATTTCCGCCAGATTGAAAGGTAGTGTCTAGCTATATCCAGTTTGACCGTTGAGTCTTAAGAACTGCAGGTGATTAGCAACTGAAGCACACGGTTGCGGCTACATACATAATTCATTAACAGGCGGCGACCTCACAGTAGTTTAAATACCTTCGAATTATCGTATTCGCATAGCTATCGGTCGGTAAACTCGAATGGACGAAGCCAGTAATGCCATTGGAATAGAAAATGTTTGCATTCTTGAAGAAGTGGTGACAGCGTTGGATCAGAAGAGCGTTTTCTGGTGGTTAATATCTTGGAAAATTTAGTTTGCAGTAGATATGGATTGTATTCAATTACATATCACCACTCCAATGGTAGTTCCCTTGTAGCAGCTGGTTTCTTTTCAAATCCTCGAAACCTGTGGCTTCACTCTCTTCTCATCCACTTCCATTCACTTCCTCTTCCAGGGAAGAGGTGGATCTGATTTAAGAGCACACTGCACCACGGGGGTTATGGAATACCAAAAAGCGAGATTGGTCCCAATAATTAAAGGAATTAGTTAGCCCTGATAAAAATGTGTATCATTCAAAATGCGTTGCAATAATACGCTTGAATCCCGCCTCATAATACCCCGCAGAAGTTAATTTATTGAAATTGTGTCTAGCAAGACCCAAATGCTCCAAATTTTTCGAATTAATTTTCTGAGCCTAGGAAGTAGATCAACATTAACATAAAAACGATAAAAATCAATCTCTTCCTGATTTTCACGCTATATTTTGACTAATCACTGACCTTTTGAACCTCCGTAAACCCCCGTGCATATTTATCTCATACGCATTCGATCCTCGCCTTTTGGACATACTTTCTCGAACTGATTTATACCTGTATCATAAGGAGACCTAAAAAAAAAAACATATTTATGGCGATCAGAAATAGAAAAAGTTTACGAGCTTTACGGGGTGCTTGTAAATTTTGAATCAACGCTGAACTGCTGGAGCAAAGGATTTATGTATATATTTTTGGTCGGCCTTTCGTAATACAGCCGCACCTCGTGGGCAAACTGAGTGGCTTATTGGATCTTAAAGATTTCGTGATACGAATAAGCCGAATCCGTTTTAACGCCTTGTTCGTAGTATTAACGAAATTTCTATAAGATTGAGACTGCTTTGCAGTTTTTAATGGAACACGATGCGCTAATAGCCATGGAAAAATCGAGATTGCATGGAGCGTTACTGGTTGTGTCGGCAGCAACAAATCAGTTCAGGTGTTCACGCCAGATATCACTGGTGAAGGACCGTTATTATTATTATTATTATTTTGCACAACGCTTACATGAATATAACGACGTTAGTTTCTTTTAGAATCGCAATCCGCACATCACACGACTTTATTTTATTGACGAGGATTCGTCGAGTAGAAAGGACAGCTAGAAAAAACGGTTAGGACCATCATATCACATGCAATCAATCCGCAAGTAGTTCAGTAGTTCTCAAAACGATTTTGCCGAGAGGTTTCGTTCAGAAGCTCACGTCCGAAATTTGATAGTCAATCACCCAAGGAAGAAATACCTCGAGAATCCCAGCTAGTTTGAACGGCTGGGAAAGATTGGTCGGTTGAAAGTTCCAGGTACTGGCATTAAGACGGTCCAGGCCAACTAAGTCAGCATCGCTACAAAATTTGAGTCACGTCCTTTTCGAGCAGATAGTGAATCAGCGGGGGTTCATTGAGGTTATTTAATCTTAATCGAATTTCGCTTTTGTGGGAAAGTTCTCCGAAGATCTTGCAAAAGGCTCGATTGGGCTAGATTTCTAAGGAGTTAAATTCCGTTCATTTTCTCAAATCGATTTTTATTTTTTGAAATCGTTTAAAAAACAAACTGTCTCGTGCGGTCAAAATTATTGGTAAGAGTCGATATTGAATCGAATAAATCCGGTCTTATAAAGTGTCGTTAATAAGTTACATAAGAAGTGCAAAAACTTTTTTTTTTATTGAGAGGCGATTTCAATGGTTTATTATTGAACGATGAAGAGACAAAATAAAAACTGAACCAGACAGACTATGTCACCTTGTTGTTCCGAGAAGTTGGTGTTCCGATGCTAGGTTCAAATCAAAAATGAAACTATTTTCTTACCTGCCCATCGCTATTGTACTCCTACGCAAAGATATACAATGATAGTCCTCTCAATCATCCACCGAAAAATAAATCGGGATGAAAACCATCTTATTATCATAACCTGTCGTGCAGCCATGATTCTGCTCGTGCGTAATAAATTATTCGATCGAACATTGTGCCAACGTTCACTCGAGTGGGGATATACGGTATTCTAATTGACCTGAAACCTTCCATCGAAGGATCGTTAATAATAATGAAATCGTACCAAGACGATTTTGTCGCTCTTGCTCTTGTAACGGGCGGGATTCTAAATTTCGTGTGATGTGAGGCCGATTTACATACAAAGCAGTGCCAACAACAAGGCTACAACTTCCCATGAATAGAGAGGATAAGGCACCCTTAGAATGAAGTTCATCATATTTTAGATCTGCTCGCCTTCACCGACACCATTTTTGATTCTATTCCTATCATATAGGTAGATGGCATGTGGTATTTCTCACGGCCACGAAAATAAGCTTTGAAATTTCATGAATCCAATTTACCTTACTCTTCATTTGCGCATAGAATACGATAGGGTTGAAAAATACGCATCGAATATAATAAAAATACGAGTTAATTCTTAAAAATCAATCAGGACCGTCCGCTGCAATTCACGATTTCAAGCATTCATCCCCAAAAATTGGATGAAAACTGTAAGAAAAAATCGGCCTGAGTACTTTGAAGACTGAAGAAAGTTTTTACGGCTTTCAATAAGAATATTAAAATAATCCGGATTTCTCTCTTCAGAGGTGCGACATAATACAATGAAATGTGGTAAACAACTTTCAGCTTTCCTCAATTTTGAGATTTTGCTTTTATATTTTTAGCTTACATAATTGGTCAAAATAGCCTCCTCGTAATTTCTACCAAATTGATACTTTTTCTTATGACAAATTAATTTCGAACTCGGGATTGGATAAGAGAAAGACCAGATAATTCCACCATTTCCACGTCATACTGCTAGTTTCCTGCAGTTCGCCGATTTCTTCAACTCCCTCATTATGCCTGGTAGCTGTGACTCCTGAAATTAGTTCGCACGGTGATGGAGCCTCAAGAATAATAATTGCTATGTTCTTCATTTGTTCGTATGATTTATTCAGAGTTATTGTTATTATTAGCTGTAATACACATTGTGATTAGTACAAGAGGCACCAAAGCAACCAACCGACCAAACCACCAAAACAACCAACCAACCAACGAAACCATCGAAACCACCGGTTGGTTCGTTTAACCATCGAATCAATCGCAATCAAACGGGGGTAGAATCAAAACCTATAGTTATCAAGAACGGAATTCCCGCCTGTCTTACTAGTATATTGGAGGAAATGTACTTTCAAAACAAGTTATACCTTCATGCCATTTTTTTTTTTCAACTCGACAATTCAACACAAATGCAGCGAAAACTTGCAAACAATTAAAGCGATCGACTCAGCTGTGTTCTCATTTGATTAGGCGTCCAAAAATATAAAGAAACTGATACCAAATACACCTTCGTCTGAAAAACGTTGGAGAATACGATTTTTCTCCTCCTCAAAAACCTAAAAAATCCACGTCAAATAATGGAGCCATTGTCAGACCAAGATTCATTTTTTTTTTTATTTATATTGGAAAACTTCGAGAATTTAGCTGTTATAGTGTCCTCTGAAAAGTGCTAAGGGCGTAAGGACAGAATTTTTTAAATTGGATATTTGGGTTCTCCATATTATCTTGAAACATGAAACATAGAATTTTGAGCGGGGTTACAATGTGTTCTCTTGGGCAATAACAATGGTTATTATTGAACAGACACACACACAAACAGACAAACATCCCTTGCTTTTTGTATGTAACGGTTATTTTGAAAAAAAAGAGGAAGAGAGTATTTTTTGATACCTACCTATTTTGACATAAAAAATCAGAACACCGTTCTTTTAGCGTCATAATTTGACTGCATTTGCATACTCGTGCTGTAGAGTTGTTGTTTTTTTCGTCATTGAACTTTACTTTGAAATAGAGATGAAAAGGTGTTTTTTATTTGAAATAAAACGATCAGCGGGGGAATCTGCTTGATCGTAGGTGCTTACAACGATTACGATTACATTTAACTTCGTATGCTAATGGCCATTCAATATACGTTCGGTCAATCCATTGGTATTCCGACCTCCAAGTCGAGGCGTCACATTATCAGCGCCAGAAGATCCGGCTGGACCAACCGTAGCTCTTGCAATAACTCGCGCTTGAGATAATTAAATGTTAATTAATTCAGGTTAGCTTAAGCGGTACCAGGTGGATGACTGCAGTTCTTAGTTCCATCACTTCTACTACTTGAACTTCCGCAAGTCACTCGTTGTGTGTAACTGTTGAGAGATGTCCAATGTCCAGTCGTCCAACAGTCACCGTCGAAGGCAATATTCATTATTATTTCACCTTACCTAACGATTAAGTATTCTTAGCCGTGACTCGAAGCGAATTAACATCACCGATGGAAAATCGCGGTACTAACCGATGGTGCAATTGTGCGCAATTATAGACTAACAGGCATTTGTATACGCGTGTTTGTAGTTTTGAATGCATTTTTATAAAAAATCGTGTCATTACATGTTTAAATAAAATACTGCGTATTCATTGATTGATTAATTTTTATTGTTTTGAGATGGAAACTTTTAATTCGGTTGAAAACCGAATTAATCAAGCGATGTTTGATATGACATGGAATGTCGAATTTTTTCATGCCATTCATAATGAAGACATGTACTTGTCATTGATCATACCTGTCCTGGGAATATTACCTCCCTCTTTCCTGTATTGTTAACGGCATTTGAATCACTTGAACCTTTCCTAGTATATATGCTTATTTTCTTCGAGTTTTTGTGTTAACGTATAGCGGTTCATGAAATTGTTCTTGTCTTGAAAGTCAAATTCAGAACGGAGGTAATTTTCGGAAGAAAAAAATCGCTCAGTAAAACTCTCTGGGCAAGAATCTGTGCGTCTGTTTTGTGTCTGGTCAATGAATGTCTTCGTGCACCAATGAAAAAAATATGAAATTCGCTGAAATTTTCATATTCATTATCTCCGGGTACTTGTGCAAAATTAGCCGTTATTAAATTTTGGATAACACACAGTATTTCAAATATATAAGCGTTCAACGACTTTTCTCTTTTTATTTTTCCCGGCCGCAAGAATCAATACGGTTTATCGGTTGAGTTACGCACCGTACTTTCAAAGTATTCCCATATTTCGTCCTTTTTTAATTTTTTGTACGCTCTGTGTTCAACTTTTCAGAAGAATTCTTCGCAATTTGTGTCGTTCTTTTAGTATGCCAACAGTCGTAGTGTCCTTAGGATTTCTACAGACAACCGAATTAATTGAGTTACTTCAGTTCGATTTAGGATAGGCCTGAACAAAACGACTACCCCACCAATCAAGCCTTGTTGTAGCATATATAGAGATCTAACAAAGTGAAAGAGTCTGAGGAGATGAAGTCCGTGGCTTCGTTCATCTCATTGGTCATGCTGAGTTCGTTCCACCATTGCGGACTATATCGCAATACTTCCACATCCAAATAACCTTCGCCGTTTTAGAAATTAGTCGTGATCTAAATTGACTAATTCCTTGAAGTCGGCTGACCTGGATATTCTGAGCACCCGGCCCCTCTTTCACGTGGTAGTCGTGTTGAGATTATATCGCAAGGACTAAGTAATCAACTCACTTCTTGTGACTGATTCGTCCGTCGTGTTTTCCCCTGTTATTAGCTCTCCGGTATTTTTGTTCCACGTCTGGTTATATTGATGAGTCCAGTTCAGTTTGTACCCCGCACACTGCCTCATCTCTAAACTTTAAATTTGACCAGACGAGTCAACCAATATTGTTAGGTATGACGTGGAATGATGGATAGAATGATTCAATGCCGTTCATAACGATGTCAAGTAGATATTTGACAGCGATCATACCTTTCTAGGGCCTCCCCCCTAGCCGTTCATTGTGTAGATAAAATTAGCTAGTTCTGCTGAAAAGGAAAGCTCGTTTTTTTTTTTGTTTATTCTTCAATAATAAACCATTGTAATCGCCCAAGAAAAGATTTTTCTAACCCCCTCAAAATTTGATGTTTTACGTTTCAAGGCATGCAGAATCCGAATACCCAATAAAAAAAATTCTGTCTGTCCGCCATACGGCCAAACTATAATAGCTACATTCTTGAAATTTTCATAAAAAATCAATCTCGGTCTCACGACGGCCCGATTCTTGAACCAAATTGCTAGTTCAATTATGGGGGATTTTGAGGGGGGATTCATATTTTTCAAGGTTTTTCAGAAAAATTTGTATTTGGTATCAATCTCTATAGATTTTTGGACAATGAATCGAATAAGACCATCGCGGGGTCGATAGCTTTATTGGTTCTCTAGTTATCACAGATTTTGAGTTGAATTTGGGAGATTTTCAGAAATTTGACATCGAGAGTTCTTGGAGCTATAAAAATCGTTTAGGTATACTCGTTGGAACGCTCGCCGAACACTCTCTTCAACTTTACCGTAAGGCGAAAAATTCAGATTTTAATTTGGAAATGAAGAAAAATGAAAATTATTAAAATCATAATAGTTGCTACAGAGTTTTCCTCTGTAGTTACCAATCTATTTTTCGGTCGGAACGTTCACAAATGTTCGGAATAATTACTATCACAAATCGATAATGTTCTTAAATCATAGTTGAAGCGAAGGAATAATAAACCACTGTACAATCATTTGCAGCGTTTTTTACACTATATCTCTTGCGCATTTCTGTTTGCTATTGTCTGGTTACAGTTTCATTTTTTTTTTCTCAAAAAACACTTTATACTGACGGCGATGTTGAACAAGGTTAGAAGAAAAAGACTTAGGATAGAACACGTTCATTGAAATTTGCCGCTCAAACAAAAGCCGTAAAATGGTTATTTTCCTCCTACTGTGATAGGGCCCAGTGAGAACTCACGCCGTTTTTCCCTCGCTTGATTTCCGGAAACATATCGAATTTACTCACTGTCGTAGTTACCAACTATATTTGTACATTTCTATGAAATTTCAATAGTTTGTACGCTTTTCTTCATAAAAATCTCGAGGAAACTACTTATTCAACACTGAAAAAGTGGCCCGACAAAAATGTGGCCTCCTCTAAAGCAAAAAACTGTAACGTTGTATACAATACCGCTATAGTTAATTTGGCTGCCCAAGCACATGTTTCGAAAATTTGCAATATTTTCGAAAATTTTCGGAAATTTCGAAAAGTATTTTAAAAATAACGTATTTTAAAGGAAGACAACGCATTAAAAACTGCAGCAACTGATAGCAGCTAGAAATATTAGCATTGAATATTATTTCACACCGAAGTGATGAATAAAAGCCTCGCGATGTTAATCATCAAATCATAAAGTATGAATGGCGATGCAATCTTGCTCAGGTGCTATTAAAATTTCATAGTATTAACAGATTGGTCCTTCTAAAAACTCGAGCCGATATTTTTGCAGATGAAAAACGTATCAGGAAGTTACGATTCGTAGTTACGAGAAGTTACTTACGCCAATAACAACTTTCCGATACGAATCCCCTGCGAACATTAAATTATTATCAGATCAGAAAGAGCAGGTACATTTCTAAAATAATAGAGGGCAACATAATATTTGTCTCCTGCTTCATTGGTTCTGTCGACCGGGGTCGACGTCTGGTTAAAAGCCCCTTCCAGGTATGCTGTTGCTCTGCCAATGAATTAAGAATGCCAGTGGTCGAATTAGAATGATTGAAACTCAAATAACCGTGGAAATATTCACACAAAAAATGCGAGAACAGCAGGCTTCGCTCAAATAGTTTCTGGCGGAATTATGCAATATTTCGTCCCGATTTTGAATTATATTGCATAATAATTAGCAATATAATTCGCAAAAATGTTTGACTAAACGGTGCATAAATATTTAATTCAATCCCAAGCTTGCAATCGAAACGAAACAGTCCGGAAATTCTGCACGACAGAGAAGAACGGCATTTCTAAATCGCCTCGAAGATCTGTGGTTATTTACATTCGAGTTGAGATTGGTTTCGGGCGAGCCGGTCTGCGTTTCAGACGACTTAGCTTCAAACAGATATTGGATTCTTCCGAAGGTACGGAATGACCGCAATTAAAGTTGACGTGACCGCGGAACTGGTTCCCGCTCACCCTGCGCACCGCCATGCCCTCTTCGAGTGACGTCAACAATCCCAAGTGAAAGTATCTAATTCGGTTTCGCCTAAGTAGCTGTGCCCACTCCATTCAAGGCTGCTTCGTCTGGTTATCCTCGAATTTGGATAGGACGGGACGATCCGATCAGCAGCAAATTCAAATCGGTTGACGCAACATGTTGAATGAATCATTTAGTTAGGCAACTCTGAACACAAGAGTGCAGTTCAAGTATGTCACCGATCTTAATGGGTTTATTTAGGATCATCTTGACCTAAACTGGCACAACTATCCCGACAAGTAAAGGGTTTTAACAAACGAAACCTAGCCAGGCTCGTAAATATTTTAATGCCTACTTGGTGGTACCCAAATAGCCCGTTAAGGCTAAAAGTATTATAATATAAAATTTCAGACTTGTTTAAAATCTTGGCGAAAAGTGTCGATCGCAATATTTTCGTATTACCTCTCCTCCTGGTTCTGTAACGCACGGTCTAAAACAGACGTAGTATACCAGGCGGACGATAAAATTCATATCGAAGTGAGCTAGTCGCGCAGTCTGTCTCCGCTTCACCTCGATACAATTCAACTATCAATATATTCCTGTTTATGATAATCTCCTTATATTTATTTTATATTATTGTCTTTTTTATGTGTTCTGGACTTTAATGCACTTTAAAACGTTTGAAAATGATAGCATTTGATTGAGAGAAAACATACAAGCATGCCACACAGTTGTTAGGATAGAACAGAACTAGCAAAACTTCTGAGTTGGTAGTGTCTATTGAATCATGTTTTGACAAACTTTTCTGTATAGGCCCAACCATGGTTGAAGCACTATCACATCACGTTACTCAAATTGCTTCAACCTATCATCCTATATAAGTAAGCTATTAAAAAAGCAAACGTTCACCGAATAAGAAAAATACGAGGTATTGATTTTGACCAAGATATGATGGATTGTGTCATTTTGGCCAAGGACAGACTCTTGTTAACGATAAGAAAATTTCAAGTACATATATTAACGACTATAAGACGAAATCAAAATATTCAGAACTATTTTGAAACCAGAGTTATCTTTTTGGGCTCACAACCAATTTATTTAGTTCGAAAACAGTTGAGCTACATATGAAATCACGTAAACCTGAAAACGAGATAACTTTCATCTTTCGATAATTTTGTAAACAAGCCATTATTGTTGTGTTGTTATTTTAAATGAATAATACGATAATAGAATAAGATTCGTGGAAGATTATTGCTGATGATGATTACAGTGAAGATGGTAAGGGTCACAGTACTTTAAACAGTCAATGCTAATAATTTTACATTGGTTTGACAGCCTGCGGGTGTTTTCGATTGCTGGTATTGATACAAGTTTGTCTGGAGTGTGTTCACAGTGTGCGCCTGTTAGTATCGGTGGCTGAAAGAACGCCGCAGGTGCGGCGACCCAGTCACGCTCACGATTTCTAACATTATTGGAGAGGAAATCTCTGAGATTGGGCTTGGTTTCTGGTAATATTCAAAATTCCTTGTCCCTCGGACAAGAAGATAACAGCCTTGGTTGGGCTATATAGGTTCCTCTCTACCATAAATGTCAGCGAGACATTTATGGTAGTACTTCGTGGGTATTTTTATTCCATTCTAATCGATTTTGAGATTAGGACTTAATTTTTTCCAAGTCCTATTCACTATTATCACTATTAGAACTTATTTTTCACACAGTCTGACATTTCAGTCTTCTTCGACGTCAACGGGTCGAAAAATGGAATTGCATTACAGCTATTATGTTCCATCTAAATCAATTGTTAATTTACTTGCATTCCAGAGCAATTCGAATATTCATAGTTCAATTTCTGTGAGACGACATCACCTTGTGACAAATGTAGGTACCTTGCCTCTACAGTTGATAGACCATTTTTTAAATGTTCCACCCGATTAAGCTGTGTAATGAATAAAAACGCTGCAAATGATTGTACAGTGGTTTATTATTCCTTCGCTTCAATATTGATTTAGAAAGACTATCCATTTGTGATAGTAATTATTTCGAACATTTCGGAACAATCCCACCGAAAAACAGATTGTAACTATAGGGGAAAACTCCGTAGCAACTATTGTAATTTTATTCAATTTTATTTTTCTTAATTTCCTAATTAAAAACTAAATTTTTTGCCTAACGGTACAGCTGGAGAGAGCGTTTGACGACCATTCCAATGAGTATAGAACGATTTTTATAGCTCCAAGAACTCTCGAGTTATACCCTCATGTCAAATTTCTGAAAATCTCCGAAATTCGGCACAAAAGCTGCGATAACTCGAGAACCAATAAAGCTACCGACCCGGCTATGGTCTCATTCGATTCAGCGTCCAAAAATCTATAGAATTTGATACCACGTACACATTTTTCTGAAAAACCTTGGAAAATATGAATTTTCTCCCCCTCAAAACCCCCCAAAAACACCCTTAAAATTGAGCTATCAAGTTGGTTCGAAAATTGGGCCGTCGTAGGACCGAGATGGATTTTTGGTGAAAATTTCAAGAATTTAGCTACCTATTATGGTTTGGCCGGAAAAGTGTTGACGGCGTACGGCGGACAGACAGAATTTTTTTTATTGGATATTCGGATTCTACATGCCTTGAAACGTAAAACATCAAATTTTGAGGGGGGGTTATAAAATTTTTTTTCTTGGGCGATTACAATGGTTTATTATTGAATAATAAACCAAAAGGAAAATCAACTTTGCAGCTAGAGGTAGGAATCATCGCCACGAATAGGTGGGTTGGCGTGAAATTTAAATGTTGTTACATCAGTATGTTCCCAACAATGCCGCTGAGAGGAATGATTGGAAAAACGACGGAGTAAGATTATTGATTTATTATTTATATTATTCATTTTTATACTCCGTAATAAAGTTAAAAAAATATATATATCCGGTTATCCGGTGATGAGGGGAAGAAAAACTTCACATTTTGATCTTGGCCTGGTCAAGTACTTTCGCGATTTCGGGTATCCTCAGGGCGATATAGAACTATTTGGTTTCTACATCCTGATTATGACAACCAGTAATTGTGATTTCAATACATGCCCATCAGAAGAACTATTCTGCGTTTGAATTGTACCGAAATTCGCGTGCGAACGTTCGCCAATTCGCATTATTACAACTTGATAGTGCGATCTTGACTCTCGATTCGTCTGCCTCTTTCAAGACAATCGGTTCAATGAGGTTAGCTTGCTGGCCTATCTCAACAACCTCCCAAGTTTAGCTTGAAAGAAGGACTTGAATTCTTCAAGGAACATGCGCGTTTCCTTTTTTTGGAATTTGCATAACCGTTTTCACCGCTTGGCACTCAACCAGAATCGAAATCATCTCGTTTCCATTCCTAACCGTCAATCATCCGCCTCGAGTAGGGTTTTTTCCCCTTACATGCCGGACTAAGCCGTTTGAATTTACGGCTACAGCCCAAAAATGGGTTATCATTACCGTTTCTACAATCTTTCGAGTCGACTTGTCTCCACTTGAATCGCTCCCCTTCTTCTGACAATTCATTGCAAGAGAACTCAACTGTTTTTAAGGATGGAAAAGATCAAGCTTCAAAGTTTACTTTCAAAAGGTTTTTATGTAGCAAGGGAATGACACCATTGTTTGTAACCTCCTATCCTCCTGTTCAGCATTCGTGGCTCAACTTATGCAACGGAAAGCGAAATCCACGAAGAAATGCCCTGCTTTGTGAGTTTGAAAAATCTCACTCGCTTTAAGAACAAAAAAGGGCCATCTTCTTGTTGCTGTCGTTTTCGTTCTTGTATCGAAGTTTTGATGGGAAGAAAAATCAGGCGACTTATTTTACGAGTTTCTATTGGCAGCTTGTGGCACTTTCGCCCCTTCGGCCATGCTCCGGGCTTTCAGAACAGCTTGACGATCGGTTAGGTAGTTGTTGTCATCATAAAGGCACAACGTACTATCAGCATATCCAATATATATCGATACTGAACATCTGATACCCCGCAGTTTATTATTTTTCTATTTTTACTTTCATGTGAACATAGTAAATGTGACTAGTGTTCGTCCGAAAATTCGAAATCCGAACGGAGATCAATTTGGAAAAACTTTTCTTGGTACTATACTCAGTCACGCTTGAACAAGTTTAGTCTTAGTGGGTGTGGGTTATATTTTCCATTCCGTCTTCCATTTTCGTTCGGAGTCAGCACTCAGTTTCAGTTGTCTCTATTTTTTTGATAGGTGGATAGTTGGAAACTACGTGGGACAGTAGGTACTTGTTTGTAAAATTGAAGAAGGGGAAGAAGAATTAAACATTTAATTAATAAATTATCTTAATTATGAAAGGAGACACTTTATTTCTTGCAACCCTTTTTTCAAGCAACGTGATCTAGAAAATGCAAAATGAAGGTATCAAATCGTACCGATCAGTATTATTAGTTGTGCTTGATACTGAAAAAGTTAGTTTGCAACTCCAGAAGGCCGGGCGCACATCCAATCTACGGAGCTGCCAACAGTTACTGAGATGGGCTATGAAAACCTCTTGACCAGGGTCGTTGATATCTGGGACGGTGTTTAGCGGTTCACAACGAGAAACTCTGCTGACCTTGAAATAATAATAGGGACGTTGACCTGTTGGCTTTTCCAGGCGTCTGGTATGCCCAAGCGTCCAGGGGATAATATTGACCCACACGCAAGGTGGTCCTATGAACGAATATGAAATCATGAGGAAGTGAGCCGTTATCGTCTAGGATGCCCTACTCAATTCATTATCGTTCATTTGTCTCTCCATGTTTTTCATAACAATAACAGTAGGTACCTACTCTGTGGTCTTCAGGGAAATTCGTACCCCTGCCTCCGAGGACGGTAGCACCTTTGACCAATCGGCTATTCTGCCGCCTGACTTCTACAAATGTTAAACATGAAAACTGCATCCTCTTGTGACGCTGATTTCAGAAGGTAAAGGAAGCCTATGGCAATATTTGGTAGGGGCCGTAATTAATATGGTCTCACGATTTAAAGAGGAACCAACTGAACTCACAACGATAAGTGTCGGGATTGGAAACTATGGATCGAATACCTCGTCGCAAAAAAGGTCTCCACAAATATTAAAAATTGAAAAAAGCTTGGGTATTAAATATTGACGAGGCAGTAGGTGGTGGTGGTGGGGGGAGGTATTTTCCAATACAATCCCCGGTCAAATTGATGCATGTTAGGATGTTCGAAGGGTATTTTTTTCATGCCAGCGTCGGTGGCTTGCCGCCATCTCCTTCTCCACATAGTAGGTGAATTATTTACGATCCATATGCATCTTCAGACCTACGAATAAGGGTTCGTCTGTTCTAGGTATCAGCTTTTATGAACAAGGAAATCGGAATAGTATGTTAACAAGACAATTCATCTTTACTGAGGAAAAGTCAATTTTCCTCCGGGTATTTAATTACTTTCTTCATTTAAAATGTTGCTGTAACGGCCCGCAGATCCAGTTTGATATCACGCAGAGTGGTCTCGTTCGGTCGAGACGTCAAAATATTATGGAGGATTTGAAATAAGGAAGCACCTGATTCGAACCGAAAGGACCTCGTATTTCAAAGCTCACGGGGATGGCGAATAAGAGCTATTATTAATATGGTTACGTGATTGGGTTCTATAATGAAGAGCTAACTCAGCCCACCGCGGTAGGTATATTAAGCTAGAAGGGCCACAAGCTGCCGAATTGGATGTATTGGCTACAACAATCTATCTTTTCCATTCCATGAATTTTTCTATCGCTGTATTGTTAATTTTTACAGCCTACTTTTCTGGTTTTACACTTTTCTTAGTAGGCGCCTTCATACACGATTTTTAACCGAATGTGAGACCGCACAGACGAGGCAACACGTTCACAAGTGAGTTGTTCAGTGTGGTAATTCGAAACCAGTGTTGATCACTGGTTTCGCTGACTAAATATATGTGAATAAAAACATGCGGTTTGCTTCGATGAAGTTGATGATAAAAGCTTCATTTTACGCACTTCACGTGTTTCCTCCGCCGTCAAAAATTAAGCTGGGTTAAAATGTCTTTGGAAAGCGAGCTGCTCGTCAAAAATCGTTTTAATCCATTCGGAGGAATCCAATCAGGCGAAAGATAATGACGAGGCTGACAGTGTCGTGACGAGGTGAATTCAACGATCCCGCCCAGTGATGAAATGTTCGGCATTTTACTGACGTATGATTTCTCCCAAATTGAACCAGGAACAAATTATTCCTCCAGCTCTAAAGAACTGCTTCCATTCGATGAGATTCCAAAAGTTACGACCTGAAATGGCCCCTCCCTCGCCTGCCCAATCTCGAAGTGATTAGGACCGCGTTTTTCTTCTCCACGATTTCAATAACTCCTTCCGTTCGAATCGCCTTTTCGAACGGACCGGACCATCACTTTTGAACAAGATGGCACATTAAAAAGTTGTTTCAAGCTTTTAACCGAAGGTGATATCGTATAGGAGGGACGAACGCAAAACTGAAAACTGGTAGCCTCGCTTTTATAGTGGACGGGGAAGAGTTCTTGGCTCCAGCAACCGTATAAGGGCGAGTTTCCAAGTGATCAGCGTGTGACAATTTCAGATTGTCTCCCGTGGTCCTGTCCAGTTCTTGGGAGCTAGCCCAAGATGGACATAATGAACGGGTCAGCAGAGCTGGGCCGGACAGGCCCGCGCAGTAGACGCATTTGATTGTGACTGTCCGCAAGTCTACACACCTATCTACTGATTGTCTCTATACAACTGTACTCGGTTAACGACAGGCCTATTACACCAACAACCCACCCTCGACGACACCATCAACACATTTACAACGGCATTGCGCAGTCGGTTTATAAATGTGTCGTTTATGCTTATATCGAGCGGTGAGCTGCCCTACTTCCTGCACCTTACATTGGCTTCTCCCAGTGCTTCCTACTTCTTCGTTCTGCACTCCACCCAACTCGATGATCATTGTTCTACTAGCGTTGTGCGAACGGGATATGACTGCGTGAACATAAATGGACCCAGCTTAATCAGCGATTACCGATTGCCTACTCATATACCGACAATCTCCCACAAAGAATCATTGTTAAAGTGGGGAGAGTGGCAAAACTGAGATGGGAGAGTGGCAAAACTGAGATGCGTCTCTTTTGCAGTTCGTTCCCTCAATGTGTATGATCCATCCTTGGATGGATTAAAGTTATTTGCTTATAGATTAATAAATAACCAGGCCATAAACAATCATAAATAGGCAACGAGTTTCCCTCAAGCAAAATTAGCCTAAGAACTCAAAACGTTTTGGCTACAAGGCTAGTGTATGCAAATTGTTTAGAAAGATTAGACTCGTTGATGGTTGAAATAATGTTATTAAAATTGAAGATGCCTGGAATTATCGGTTGGGATGATTGGCTTAAATGATACCTACCGTTAATTTTTCTTTTTTTCGTACACAACACTTATTAAGGAAAATTATCAGAGCTGAAATTGAAAATTTTTCTACTTTTATGTGGCATGCCTTATTTATTCATAACGGAGAGTTGAGAGGAAGACAAACCAGACATGTCGTTTTCAATGTTATAATTTTACTTCCGAGTACTTACACTCGTTCGGGCATCTTCGAGGGGAAAGTGATTCGTGGGAATATAGATGCTTACCCAAGAGATCAACAGGTGGTAAAATTGAAGATTATGTTTAAGAGGACGATATCAAATATACGCAACATATGTGACACATACACCAACTCGACCAATATTGACAATCCTTTTTCTGAGGCGACTAATACAATATTATCAACCTAGACTAGAATATATTATAATTCAATATTATCAACCTAATTCAATATTATCAACCTTCCCTGAAGAGGCCCCGATGTCGATAGCACGTGAAATAATAAACCTACATGCAAGAGACAGAACGTTCCGATCATGCGCTCACCCTAAACCTCGAAATAATTTACAGAATAGGACAAATTAATTAAATAAAAGCCACATTTATCAACCATTGATGTAGTCAAAGAGTAAAATTAATTTATTTTTATTTTTATTATTAAGTATTATTATTTTATTTTTTTATATTTTTTTTTTTTTTTTTTTTTTTTGTGAAATCTACTATAAAAAGAATAGAATTCTAGCTTCGGTGCAGGTGCCGTCATTCGCGTTTCGATAGTCAAACATACCTTTTCGTAAGGGGTTTCACTGTGTTACATCCAATTATATCTGGCTGTTTTTTTTTTTTTTTTTTTTTTTTATTAAATAGTAGAGCAATCTGGGGTTAATTATCAACCTATTCTACTTGATTTTCGGGTCGTTTTGACGAATAATAATGTCACGGAGGATGTGGCCAAAAACAGGTACAAAGATGGTGACGTGTATCAGTTATTGACCGAATAAGCGTAATTTCCATTAATCAACTGGCCAATTGTTGATTCGTGTCTATTCTGAAATATGTTCCCCTGAATGTTTAAAATTCTGAATCGATTTTTTTAAGAAGTTGATGTAGGTAGAGCGAAAGTGGAGTGGCTTAGAGGTGGTAGTGGAGTAAACTCATGGGTAGTAATAACTCTCCTCTTGCTGGAAAAAATAAATAAACCTTACATCGTTTCTCAGCGAGCAAGCACTGCATAATTTCAACGTAAAAGCATTTTATCACGTCATCATTGCCGCGCGAAGGTCCACTTTAGCACCACGTGGTAGGTCCACCCATCAACTCGGTCGAAGGAGACGACGTCTGTCTTTGGTCGACAAGTCACGCGAACGTGACTTCCAGCACCTTTTCCCAAGGACAAGCTGTCCGCTGGACGACTATGCGTACTTGGCGGTACTATCTCCCTCACGATGACGGAGGTCGTGGAAACTTGCAGCTTGCGTCACCGACCAATTCGTGTTTTTGATTTGCCGTTTCGATGGAAAAATTGCAAGAATACGTGCAAAACCGGCGATACCAACGCCGATAGTTTTGACCTGGCTTATTTACCAGCGAACGAAGCCCACGAGCGAAGAAACTCATTCAGTATGCCTTTGAAGCAATGAAGTTCTGTTTAAGAAAGGAAAGCTGGCAGTGATCTAGAAAAAACTTTTGATTTTCTTTTAGAATTTCTGCTCAAAAACCTTTACGGTTTAATGAATGTTTGTGAGCACAAGTTAATAACAGATTATTTTTTATCAATTTGGGCATGCTAGCATCAAGTAAGAATTTACAACCTGTATTAATAGCTCGTCGTTTGGAAGTAAGAAAATGGAAGATTTCGGATCACACGAAAAGTCGAATTCGGAAAGGAGGAATAAAATTTCACATTAATATCCTCCGAAACACTTTCTGTAAAAGTGTTAGTCCGTGTGGTAAAAAGTGACAGAAATCGTCGTAATTAATCTTGTGAAAAATCAACGAAATTCGAATAAATTTTCTCATGCCAAATTTCTGAAAACCTCAAAAATTCGACAATGAATATGCGATAACTTGAGAACCATTAAATAAAAACGACCCCACAACGGTCTCAATTGGTTAGAATTTTTTTTCCTTGGGCGATTACTATCGAACTTACTGGTTTACTATCGAAAAATAAACCAAAATCATTTTCCCCGAAAATGGATTTATGTTCCGTTTTGAACGGGCTCCTACGTTGCATAAAGTTTTGAAAGATAACTTTTTAAGCGCTAGAAAAATTATTTTTTGAATGTACCAAGCCAATTGAGGTTTTCAACTCTGAGTTGGAACTCTGAATGTTACCAAATCGTGTTGTTATTCTGTTGCTCAATCAATATTCTTTTTGTTTGCAGGTGAGCGGTTATTCGAGTACTTCCCACTCTGGGGGAGGCAGTTACAATAACGGTCTCATCTCGTTGTGTCGACTAACTGGTAAAACGAGAATAAATTCCTTTGAAATTTTATGCGTACGAGCAATATTATTTTTATACATTTGGGCGTTATGTTGTTCATGGGACAATAAATAGTGATCAGTTAAATACGTTTATAGTGAGTAATGGGCTTGTCTGAGTGGCAACCCATTTAAGAAATAATTATTGTGTGTAAAATAAACAGTCATCTTCAATCAGTAAGTAATGCCAAATTATATGATAATGTTCATTTGAAAGGCAACAAAATCGTACGTACCTTTCTAAAAGCTGGTTTAACCAGTAAGCAATACTCCCATGGGAAAGTTTACAGCTAATTATGTTTTTTACTTGTTATTTATTGATAGCTCTCAACCCACTGACTATTTTAAACACGATACTATTCTCTTTCATTCGGTTGCTGATACTTAATTCAATTCGCAATAACTACGCCTTTAATTAATGACAAGCTCACACCTATGAAAATTTCGTATAATCGGCGTGTTCGGCTGAAGCGTGCGCTCTTTATCAATATTTCAATGCTTCTTCCAAGCCAGCCATGCATCTGCGGCTTTCCTACTTGATGACAATTTGTCCTCGCTGGGGATTAGCGAAGTTTCTAATGCGATCTTGAGTATTGGCTGTTGACGATAAATAGAATGGAACCAAGGCCAACCAACGGTCCGCGGATTTTTGCAGTGAAATCTCGGCTCGTACAAAGCGCCGTATGTTCTCGAATGAAGACGAGTTCGCACAATTTCTCGTTGCTCTCTCCATCTAAAATTGAATTCACTAATCGTAACTGAAGGACAGTGCGCGGGATTGTACAGGGATTTATTATTACAAACAACCTTCGCATCAATTATTGTTTCAGAAAAAATAATTTACACTATACATGATACTTGTAGTCGAAGTAAGTAGCTTTACAGTTAACTGGGAGAAGTCATTTATTGCATATTCAAATTCTAAATGGCTTGAAACGTAAACCATTAACGTAAAGAATGAGCTGTGAGTGAAAATTGAAATAAAATTTGGGAATTGATCAAAGTTATCTGATGCATGTATAAACGATTAGGAATACTTTATCATGCGTGGGATTCGTAAAGTTAATTTAGGACGTACCTGCATAAAGCATTTCAAAACTAGCATATCGACTTGACCCGTCTCAAACGGGTATCTGTAGAGAAATTATTTTATTGCGTTGCCGTAATTCAGGGAAATGAAACCTTGCTTTGCTTGGACCGTTCATGCTTCCCTTTGAATAATTAATCACCATCATAAAATATAAATACATTGAACATAACACAATTATGATAAATTACTATAATTTATGTTTTGTACTATGCGCCTTTTTGGTTTATTATTCAATAATAAACCATTGTAATCGCCCAAGAAAAAAAATTTATAACCCCCGTCAAAATTTGATGTTTTACGTTTCAAGGCATGTAGAATCCGAATATCCATTTAAAAAAAACTCTGTCTGTCCGCCGTACGCCGTTAGCAGTTTTCCGGCCAAACTATAATAGCAACATTCTTGAAATTTTCACCAAAAATCAATCTCGGTCCTACGACGGCCCAATTCTTGAACCAACGTGCTAGCTCAATTTTAAGGGTACTATTGAGGGGGAGAAAATTAATATTTTCCAGGGTTTTTCAGGAAAATGTGTATTTGGTATCAAATTACATAGATTTTTGAACGCTGAATCGAATGAGACCATTGCGGGGTCGATAGCTTCATTGGTTCTCGAGTTATCGCAGCTTTTGTGTCGAATATGGGAGATTTTCAGAAATTTGACATGAGGGTATAACTCGAGAGTTCTTGGAGCTATAAAAATCGTTCTATACTCATTGGAATGGTCGTCAAACACTCTCTCCAGCTGTAGGGTAAGGCAAAAAAATTAGCTTTTAATTAGGAAATTAAGAAAAATAAAAATGATTAAAATTACAATAGTTGCTACGGAGTTTTCCCCTATAGTTACCACCTGTTTTTCGGTGGGATTGTTCAGAAATGTTCGAAATAATTACTATCGCAAATGGATAGCCTTCCTAAATCATTATTGAAGCGAAGGAATAATATACCACTGTACAATAATTTGCAGCGTTTTTTTCCCAATTGCCCTCCACTCCGCTATTGACCGTCAGGAAGATTAAAATATTTTCTTTCACTACGTTAACATTTAAGTATTATCGTCGATATGATAGAGTTAGAACGGTAAGGGTGAAGCTATTAACTATACGGTACAAAACGTGCTGTTAGTTTCCATTCCACTCGCATCAAAATGATATCAGTCCGCTTGAGCATTATAACGACCTCTGTAAGTCCGAATGTCGCACGGCGAGTGTCGTTCCTACGCGTTGAAAGTTTTGATTTTTCGAGAACTCGATGAATCCTGATGAGCGCAGAGAAATGCCATTATTTTCCTTTACGGATGAACGGGCTCCCCAAATTAGGTTTGACAGGAAAACATTGCTGCTTGTCGAAGTCAGTTTTGCATGCCGTGAGTAGAAAAGATAACTTGACAACGAGAGGTCTCACCGCGCTCTAACCTCTCCTTGTATCTTTCAGCTTCATGATGTATGACGATTAAAAGGTATAAAAAACCCGATAAAAGCCGTATCTGAGCATCGAGTGAGGATCATCGATCACTTGCGTCTTCGCCCATTCATTCATGGTCCACCACTGAAGGGGACAACGGGATATTCGTGTAACATTAAAGAACAACTTCAAACGTATAAATCCTAAGCGTAGAGACACTTAACCTATTTGTAAATGATCGTTCCAAGACCCGACGATAAATGCACGGATGATTATTCCTCTGGAAGACTTTAAAATTCATGAAATGCCCTTTGCGACCGAGCGGAATTTTTAACCTTAGTATAGAATGCTAAACTAACTATCCTATTATGATTGTGGTGCGAATGAACAAACAGTTCCGAATATGATGGAAATTTACACGAAAACATTAAATTTTCATAGCCATTCTTAGAAAATGTTGGATAATTTTTTTCTCAAGAGGATAGAAACAAGAGGAAGAGTGTGGACTGCTGACATTAAACCGCCCCCTCACTAACAAAAAGAATTTGTAAAACATCGAAAAGTGAATCTTCGATTAACTACGACGTGGTTTTTTCTTTACAACCAGCGCGGCAAAATGAGAATTACAAATTAATTATAGATCGCTTGAATAGCTGTTAAAGTAACTTACCCTCACGTAAAAATCTATTTACTTTTTGAAAATTGATTTAATTGAATTGATCCTTCACGAGAACACCTTTTCGTTAATACCTCTAAAAGTGAAACCTCCATGAGGAAAAAGCTTACATTAAACCTCCGAAACCAACATTCCATCATCTTTATTTTGAGCTGTGTCATATTTTTTTAGCACAAGATAAACTAAGAGACGGACGAACACGATAACACCGATCAAAGAATGTATCTGACTTCTATGGGATTACGATTTCTTTCGATTTCACCTCCATTCCGTACTTCACTGCCAAAAAGATCCAAATACTTTAGACAATGTGAACGGAAAATGAGAAAAATTCGTAACTACTTGTAATATCCTTCCTAAGCACGGGTAGCACGCGTAATACGTGAAGAGTACGCGTGATACCTTTAATTTGCGCGAAATTATTATTTTATACATATTTATTCATTATTGTTTCTTCTTATAAATTGACATGTCCCATATTTTATACACCGCTATCTTTCGTGGCGGAAAAATGTCTCTTCCTGGGCTTATTATTGAATAATAAATCAAAGTATGTACATCTTGAAGAAGGATTATTCTCAAACTACTATGTTTCTAGCACGGCAAGAAAACCTGAGATACTATCAATAGCTGCGGTCCACCAACTTTGTACGCTTGGTAGGGTCAGACTAACTTTGAGATACGCGTGATTTGTCTCTCATTCATCATTCTCTCGAACAGGATCCTCGGGGCGGCCGTGATTTACTGCTATCTGCACAGCACTGTCTCATTAGATTCAGAATATGGTGCAGATAATACAACACTGGAACGAGAACGTAGCCTATCTTCAGCCGCGTGTCTGCTCGAGGACAAGCCGGATAATATTCCACAGCAGATAGCTACTCGGCAAGAGCCGCTCGACTGTCAAATCTTGTTACCTCATTTTTCTAGTACACCCGCTGGTGCATTCGGATCGTTCTAGAGGTCTCAGCATCGCGGCGTCTCTGTAAATGTATAATTATTACCCGAAGACGTTATTCGCTAAGTAATTGATATTTGTCCCATTTACACATTTTCGAAACTGGTGTGATGAGATAAAGGGAAAAAAAAACTTTTATAGAACTTCTATCGTCTGTGGAAACTTAATTATGGTTATAAATCGCCGAAGGGCGGCCGGAAAATGCGAAAGTACATATCAATAATATGCCAATCAATAAAAGGTAGAGGACAATTTTGTCCTTTTCTCACCATAAAGGCACAGTCAATCAAGCAAAGATGATCTTCTGCGATTTAGTTTCTATTTTGCGAGAAAGGATCGATGATTGTTTACACAACGGGGAAATAAATCTTATTTATAATGTAGAAAAATGATTAGACGGGTGTTAGAGAAGACATATGGGTGAAGAGAAAAACCTAAACAATTGTTGTTAACATTAATCCAGTGGTAAATCTTCTTATAACCGATCAATTCAGTGGAGTGAGTCTTTATTTTGTAACTTGAACAGTCTTAGGTGATGTATATGAATTACTTTAACTGATATTTTATTAACTTTCGTTTACTTAAGTTACCCATTGCCCGAGATAAACATGTATTTGGTTATTTATGCTAAGTATTGATATTCTTCTAGGTTAGCACTTTTCGAGTGGCGTAAAAAAAGGGGAAAAGAAAAGTTGAAAGATAATAAGAAGATAATAGATAATAGTGGCGAAATTTCGAGGAGTATTATAGAGGAGGGTGTTTGACAAAAATATTCCAACAAGTTCATTAGGGGAGAATCTTGTGGATTC